>ML809242.1:47353-65022 GCA_009831015.1 Picea engelmannii
ATAATTATCAAATAATAACAGAGTCCATAAGAATAATAATTATTAAATATTCGTTCAATAATAAGAGAGTTATTAGTCAATAAGAATAATAATTATCAAATAATAATGGAGTCCATAAGAATAATAATTATTAAATAATAACATAATTATTTTTATAATAATTATTAAATAATAACAGAGTTATTGATCAATAATATAGAGTTATTAGTGAATAAGAATAATAATTATTGAATAATAACAGAGTTATTGATCAATAATATAGTTATTAGTGAATAATAATTATTATTATTGAATAATAACAGAGTTATTAGTGAATAATAAGTATTATTAATACATAGTTATCAATGAATAAAAAGTTTTATTATTGAATAATAACAGAGTTATTAGTAGATAATAATAATTCTTATTGAAGAATAACAAAATTATTATTCTTTCCTCCATGGTTGGTTTCGAGCCGAGTTAGACGCCATCTTGTTCCTCTGCTTGCAAATCAACGGGTCCCTTTGTTGCGTCGCCTTGTCCACAGTGAGCGGGGTCCCTCTTTCTTTGCTGCAACCCTTTTCTTTTGCCTGAATTAAATAACACTTCCTCGTCGTTTTGCTGCAAGATTCGTTGCTCGGAGGTATGGCTTGAGGAATTTTCTTCACCGGCCCAATGATGTTGTTCACCCTCAATTCTGAAGATCGTGCGATTTGCCTGAGATTTGGCTGTCTTATACTCTGTGCCTCCATCTTGTCTTATGTACTTGTGCTGTCAACCCTTTTGGAGGCTTTACGGGATACTCCTGTCAACTAATACTTCATTGAGTCTCATGCTGCCTTTTTCCAGACGAGCTCCCACGTTGGCTTCTTCATCCGCCTGGGCATTGTTCCCTCTCAGGACGTGGAACATTTGGATCGAGTGGAAATGTCTCCGGAGTAATAATATTTTGTCTATGACGTGCTGAAGTTGCCCATTGGCCACTCTTGTGTTCTAGTTCAAGGCTTGGATTAATAGCCTTGAGTCTCCAAGTACTATCAAATCTTGAATATTTAGGAGTATAGCTTGGGTGAGTCCTTGCTAGAGGGCAAGGGCTTTCGCTTTGTTATTGGACTCGATGCCCGGACCCCAGGCATACCTAAGGATGATATATCCATTGGGGTTGCTTATTATCCCTCCTCCCCCTGCCTCTCCCGGATTACCTTTTGAAGCTCCGTCAAAGGAAAGAACGTCGAAGTTCAATGAGTTTTTCCACTCTTCCAGGTTACTCTTATCCATTTTGAGCTCCTAGCTACAGGTTGAGGAGATTGAAGGGTCCCTTGTTGAAATGTTGTGGAGACCAGGATGACTGATCCAACCCTCTTCTTTTTGTCCAAGGGGCCTTAGGTTTGAAGCCTTTATAAAGTAGGGTGCACTCTCACTGAAGAGAGCTTTGATTCCGGTGGCTACCTGGGCTGGAGTTTTTTTCTCTTCTTTGAAAAGTCGATTATTCCTTTCTAGCCAGATCTTCCAAAGGATGAACTTTGGAATCGCTCTCCAAAGCGCAGAGAGGTAACCTTGGTTGGCTGTCCTAAATGGACAAAGAGCGTTCCAACTCGAGAGTAGTAGCTGGATTTTCTGTTGAAGGATAAGGGTCAAAGCCCCTAGCCCAAGGGCTAGCTGCCAGATCTCACTGGCAAAGGGGCAGGCCAACATCAAGTGATTTGTCGTTTCCTCTTCCTGAAAGCAGAGGGGGCATCTAGTGGGTCCTGCCCACCCCCTTCTCCTAAGATTTTCTCCTCAAAGAACACCCTTTTGAGCCACTGTCCAAACCAAATCTCTCCATTACTTGAAACAGGAAAGTATGCCTTACCCTGTCGAACGCATTTGCTAAATCAAGCTTGACTATCATACCTTTGTCTTTCCGTCGAAGACTTGAATGGAGGGCCCTCTTGAACCGAATGGAGGGCCTCTTGAACCAAGATGATATTATTATCCAATATGTGCCTTACTTTAATAAAACCCCCTTGATTTTTCGGAATGATAGCAGGGAGAATGTTTTTAAGTCTGTTCGCAATGATTTTGGTGAGGATTTTATAACTGGTATTGCATAGGGAGATAGGGCAGTACCTTTCAAAGTTGGATGCTCCTTTTTCCTTCGAAATCAGTGCTAAGAAGGATGAGTTGGTTCCTCCTCCGATTCTGGCACAGGATTCGGATTTCCTGATGAGTTTGGCCAGATCTGTCTTGATGATGTTCCAGTTATGCTAATAAAATCTGGCTGTAAAGCCGTCTGGTCCTGGAGCTTTGTCTGGATGCAGTTGATCTAGAGCCTCTTTGATTTCTTGTTGATCCATTTCTTTGGTTAACTTTATATTAACATCTTCATGGGCACTTACCTGTATCAATGCTAGGGGATAGGAGGCTGGATCGCTTGCATCTTGATGGGGCTCTGTGTAGAGTGATTCGAAGGCTTGCATCGTTGCCTCTTTGATGTCCTCAAAGTCTGTTATGACCTGATCCTGAATGTGGATTTCTGTTACCGATTTGAACTGCTTCCGGGCCTGTGCTTGCTTGTGAAAAAAATTTGTACTTTTATCCCCTGCTTCGAGCCAAAGACACCTCGACTTTTGCTGACAATATCTTTCTTCGTCTCTACAGGGTTGGTGCCATATCTTTTGCAGCTTTGCCTCCTGCTGCAAATTTTCCTGTGAGGGATTCACATCTTCCATTTCTAGCTGAAGGGATTCTAACTGCCTTTGTGCTTCTTGGCGGTCTGAAATGAGACTTGGAAGGGTTTTGGCCCAGGTTTTTAAAACTTTTTTTAACCTTCTGAGCTTTTCTTCCCAGACGAAGAAGGGGGAGCCTTTTACTGTGCCATTCCAGATCTTGGCTACCAGGGCATGGTAGCTTTTCTGTTGGATCCACCTTGGGTTGAAACGAAACGGGATTGGGCCCAGATTGTTGTCAGTAGCAAAGCTTAGTCCAACTTAAAGAGATTGGCTTGTGATCTGACAAACTGTGCGGGAGGATAGAAGAGTCAGGGTTGAGTCCCATAACTAGGAAGGAGCTTTGGACTAGGAATCTGTCCAGCCTAGCTGCAATATGCCCTGGCCCCACCCTCTTATTTGACCAGGTGTACTTCCCTTTCCCTGGCTTTATATCCTTAAACTCCCAGGTAGACATTAGATCCTCTACCCATTCCCTTGCTTGGTCTCGAACTATTGAGCCTCCTTTTTCCTCATTCGTCGAGAGGGTTAGATTCAGGTCCTCCCTGAGGATGATGTTGTCCAGAACAGAATGTTGCAGGAAATCCCTTAGGGTCACCCAGCAAGATATTTTGTCTTCTAGGAGGACGGGTACATAGAGGTTGAAGAGGCTTACCTGTCTTCCAGTTTCCAAGTGAAGTAGGCTGGTGAAGATCCAGTGTTTACGCGCTTCATGCATAATTAGATCCCTATTTTTTGGAGTTCCATATCGTGCCTAGGCTTCTCGAAGCACCTCTGGCACTTTCTGCTATACCGCTATTCACGTTCCATCTCACTTTGGCTTTTCTGAGGAAGTCTTGTCCTTCCATCTTGGTTTTTTGAATCATCAGGATCTCGGCGTTGGAGGTTCTGATAATGTCTTTAAGTGCCTCTTCCTTGGACGTACTTTCGAAACCTCTGCAATTCCAAGAAACAAATTTCATTGATTACCTGGGGGGAGTTGTGTCCTCCTTGGAAGGCCTTGGTCTTCTTCCTAGTTTGTCTGACATTGATCAGCTGTTTGATGGTTGGTTGTGATCCATTTAGGACATCTTTGTAAGTCTCATTTTCTTGCTCCGTTATTTTGGTTTTCCTTACTCTTCTTGGTTTTTCTGGAGTGAGATCGTTACTGCTATCTTCCTCACTGCCGCTTCCTGAGGGCTAACCCACACCAAGACTTCCTTGGGGACTTTCGATTCCAGATCAAAGCTCGGGTGCCAACGATTCAAGTAGAGCCCTTGGGCCCGTTTCTGAAAATCAAATCACGGTCTGCTTCTGAGATAAATTCGAAGATGTAATAACCGCTGCCCACCTAATAACATGTAACGCTGTTTTGGATTAGTGGCCTCCAGTTCCTTTGTATTCAGTTGTCTGTGGTTTTGGTGGAGGGCCAGAGCCCCATGAACTGTCCAACCAGCCCACGTTCCGCAAGGGAGACTGCAACTCGCATTGGTTGATCCGGGGGTAGGTCGATTTTAGGTATCGTCTCTAACTGTTTCACAAAGCTAGGCGGTGTGATGGTCGAAGGTTTCTTGCCATGAGCGGTCAGGAGCTTGCGAAAGGCATTGTTATGAGAGGGAGGGGCACTTGGCTTCCTGACCCCCTGAGGCGGCCATGGTCGGCCCTGAACGACCTCTGCGGAGAAGCCACAGCTAGGTCAAGCTTACACTGTCGTGAACAATAATAATTATTATTAAATAATAACAGAGTTATTGATCAATAGTATAGAGTTATTATTGAATAATAAAGAGTTACTGATGAATAATAGTGTTATTAGTGAATAATAATAATTAGTAGTTATTCGTGAATAATAAATATTATTAATATGGTCAAACTTTAATGGTGGTTGAAGGTGCTACAACGACGTCGATGGCAGAATAATGGCAGATTAATGGCAGTCAATAGATAGGGTAGACTACTCGGTTGGGATTGCTATTGGGAGACCGGACCGGGCTCGCGTTTCGCACACCTTTTATATTTTTTTTTGCACCGAGTTTGAGGATTGGAGCCGCATATGGGGGAGGGGAAACCCTTCTTATCTGGAGTAGCATGTCAAACTTATCTCTTCGCCTCCTTCATTCATTAAAATCCAACTCTAAAATGATAAATCCGAATGCAAATCTAAAATCATAAGCCCGTCTGACCCAATCTTTGGTCAAATTCGGTGTGCAGAGTCCATGAAAGGGTCAAGTCCATGAATTCTTGCATCAGATTTTGGGACTGCCAAACAACCTCCTCGTAGGAAAATCACGACGTGGGCAAATATTTGTCAATAATATGCACGGATAGACCCATCAACTATACCTGTACATTTAATCAACTATATATGTACATTTAAAGCGCAGTCACAGAAGTGAACAATGATGGTTTTATTGATTTATGTGTAGATGGTTTTTAAGGTGAAAAAACCAAAAAAAGATGGTTTTAGAAAACCTGTGGCTAGATCACGAAAGATCCCGGAGTAGAACTCTACCTTCTCTCTCCACATCTTGTTCGCTGAGAACTTGATTTGGGGATGGGATTCGATCCCTAGACCTTCGGATAGCTTGAATTTGGGTTCGGATATCTCTTTATGCAACATAGGTTTAATGTTTTTAATTAACAATTTCTTTATTTCATTGTTATTTTTAGTATTTACTTTTATTATTAATATAATTGATTTGCCAATTTCATTTTTATTATTTATTTTTATCATTAATATATAATTAATTAGTGAAATGAATTATATATATTTTTATAATAAATTAAAAAATTCATTTTCTTAAATTTATTAGCCCGCCATTGACTTGCCCAAAAACCCCATTCTATTGACAGGAAAAGCAAAGGCATGAGCAGTCGTTGGGATTTATTAGAAATATCCTTCTTCAACAATATATTTACCAACAACACTCCTCTTGGAGCAGTGTGTTTTTTATTCTATTGTCCCAGCCCATTCATTGAACCAATTAGAATAAACCCAATGTCGAACCGCCCAATGGAGGCCCTCCTAGTGCAAAATCAATTATGTTTGTCAAGCGCCCATCATAATTGATTAATATGTAATTGATTTGCCAATTTCATTTTTATTACTAGTATATAATTGATTTATATACATTTTTATAATAAATTAAAAACATATTATTTTATTAAATTTAATTTATAAAGATTTTAAATACATGTGTAAGAAATTTTATAAAATTTGTTTGTGGTTATATTTGTTTTTTGAAAATCATACTGTATTTCCTAGGGAGGTATCCGGAAGAGCTCAAAGAAGAAGCAACATTTCTGTTGGATTTCCTCCAAGGGAAGTCGCCTTTAAGTGCCAGAACCAAAGATAAGCGAGGTTGGGGATCAGTCTCAGGGGCTTACACATCGACAACTGGTTATAAGAAATATCCGGAAGAGCTCAAAGAGGAAGCAACATTTCTGTTCTATTTCCTCCAAGGGAAGTCGCCTTTAAGTGCCAGAACCAAAGATAAGCGAGGTTGGGGATCAGTCTCAGGGGCTTACACATCGAAAGCTGGTTATAAGGCAGTTTTAGACCTTCCGTGGGTTCCTTCTAATCCTGCCCCGTGGAAAGCCCTCTGGAATTTCCCCTCAATCCCTAAGGTGAATTTCTTTGTCTGGACTCTCATTCACAACAGTATTTTAACCTTTGATACCCTGAAAAGGAAAGGTTGGGAAGGGCCTTCTTGCTGCCCCCTGTGCTTACAGGCAGAAGAAACCACTGTCCATCTTCTTTTCATTTGTGAATTCTCCAAAGAAGTTTGGGGGCTTCTTGTGGGTTCAGTCTCCTCCAATCTTCCAACCTCGGGCAAGGAGGTTTTTAATTGCTGGCTGTCCCTGTCCCCGTTTGACCTGACAAAAAAAAATCTACTCAAAACGGTCTGGATGTGGATTCCCAAATTTATTTGCTGGAAGATCTGGTCGGAGAGGAACAACATGATTTTTAATGAAGAAAGAAGATTGCCAAGCTCAGGTGGTTATCAAAGCCAAGACTATGATTTCATAAGCCATAAGTGTGAAGACTTCTATCCAGAACTCTGTCACATTAACTGATGAAGAAGGGAATTGGATCAAGGAGTTCAGGCAAACTCAACCGAATACCAACCAAATCATTTCTCCAAAAAAGAGGAACTTGGAGATCCGGATGACAGAACAAGATTTCCTGATTTGGAGATAGTCGCTAGACGAATGGTGTCTCTTCTTTGATGGGGCTTCGAAAGGCAACCCTGGTAAGGCAGGAGGAGGAGGCATACTTCTCGAACCCACTGGATCAACTAAATTGTCCTTCGCTTGGGGACTAGGCATCGCCTCCAACAATCAAGCTGAATTTTTAGCTCTCTGGTAAGGGTTTTCTCAAATGGTAAAGCTGGGCATCAAGAAAGTAACGATCGTGGGTGACTCTAAACAGGGGGTGGATGCGATGAATTTCAAAAAAATTCCAAAGGACATGAGGTTGACTCATTTGTACCAAAAGACTCTCCTTCTCCTGGAGCAGCTTAACGATTACAAAATCTATCATGTGCTAAGATTGCTGAACGGTCAGGCAGATAAAGAGGCAAATCAAGGTACTCTAATAAGCAAAGGGCAATTGAAGATCAATGGGGAAACATCTCATCACTTGATCCCCTAATCAAAGAACCAATTCGGACGTGTCTTTTCAAGTGGACAATCCGTCAGACTGAACGAGCGTCAGAATCAGTCTAGCTGCGGGACGGATGAGATCTAAGTTCAGAGATTTGGAGTCACATCCCCTCTGTGAGGATCACGAGTCGGATCAGGCGCGTGTGTTGTTAAAAGAAATCTTCTCGTTGCAAAACTCATTTCAGCAGTTGGACAAGCGAATTGTAGGACATCAGGAAGCAGCAAATAATTCGGGTCTAGAAGGCATGGAGACAGGCTTCAAGACACCCCTCACTGCGAAAGAGCGAATAGATCTGATCATGGCAGAATTGGAGAGTATTAGAGCCTCTACAAACCAGAGAAAATGGGAAACCCTCAACTTTGAAATGCAGGATCTGAGGGACGAACTTTCAGATGAAATATACACTGGATTGAAGGACGCGGCCAACTTAATGGGTGACTTGGGGAAGCGTCTCTGTAGTCTGGAGCAGAAGGTTGAGAAACTAACTAAAGCGTTTAGCAAGATTTCTGAGGCTTCAGCAGAAGCAACCACCAATTCGGGTAAAGGAGGAGATCGTTGATGGATTGGTCGAACGCCCTCAATTTTTGTAAGGAGCTCTAGCAGAAGATCTTGTCTCGGTATTTAGCAGTTTTTATTATCAGTTGTTTTGGTCTCACTGGCATTAGAATTCTGGTTTGTATGTAATACAAATACTCTAGCTGGATGAAGAATCATAGAGCAGTAGCTTTGATTTGCATTGTAAGAGTTAGGTAGCCCTCTCTGTCATATTCTAAATAAAGCTCTATATCCGTTTCTGTTAAAAAACAGATATTCAGTAGGGAACTTGACGGGTCTCCAAAGTCTTGAGCTCCATATCCGTTTTTTAACAGAAACGGGTATGGAGCTTTATTTAGAATATGGCAGAGACGACTGCCTAACCTTTACAATGCAAATTAGAGCTGCTGCTCTATGATTCTTCACCCAGCTAGAGTACTTGTATTACATACAAACCATAATTCTAAAGCCAGTGAGACCAAAACAACTTATAATAAAAACTGCTAAATATCGAGACAAGATCTTCTGCTGGGGCTTCTTACAAAAACTGAGGGCGATCAGCCAATCCATCAACGGTCTCCTCCTTTACCCGAATTGGTGGCTCTGCTTTTGCTGAGGCCTCAGAGATCTTGCCAAACGCTTTAGTTAGTTCATCAACTTTCTCCTCTAGACTACAGAGACGTTTTCCTAAGGCACCTATTAGGTTGGCCGCGTCTTTCAATCTAGTATGAATTTCATCTGAAAGCTCGTTCTTTATATCCTGCATTTCAAAGTTGAGGGTTTACCATTTTCGTTGGTTAGTAGAGGCTCTAATACTCTCCAATTCTGCCCTGATCAGATCTATACGCTCTTTCGCAGTGAGGGGTTTCTTAGAACCCGACTCCATTCCTTCTAGACTCGGTTTATTTGCTGCTTTCTGATGTCCTGCACTTCGCTCGTCAAACTGCTGGAATGAGTTTAGCAACGAGAGAGTTTCTTTCAACAGCGAACTCGCCTGTTCCGACTCGTGATCCTCACGGAAGGAATGTGACTCCAAATCTCTGAACTTAGATCTCATCCGTCCCGCAGCTAGACTGTTTCTGACGTTCTTTCAGTCTGATGGATTCCCACTTGAAAAGACCCGTCCGGATTGGTTTTTCGATTAGGGGATCGAGTGATGAGATGTTTCCGCATTGATCTTCAACTGTCCTTTGCTTATTAGAGTATCTTGATTCGCTTCTTTATCTGCCTGACTGTTCAACAATCTTAGCACATGATAGATTTTGTAATCGTTAAGCTGCTCCATGAGAGGAAGAGTCTTTTTGTACAGGTGAGCCAGCCTCATGTCCTTTGGATTTTTTTTGAAGTTCATCGCATCCACCACCTGTTTGGAGTCATCCACAATCGTTACTTCCTTGATGTCCAGCTTTACCACCTCAGAAAGCCCTTTGCCAGAGAGCTAAAAATTTCGCTTGATTGTTGGAGGCTGTGCCTAGTCCCCAAGCGAAGGACAATTTAGTTGATCAAAAGGGTTCGAAAATAATGCCTTCTCCCCCTGCCTTGCCAGGGTTGTCTTTCGAAGCCCCATCAAAGAAGAGACACCAATCGTCTAACGACGATCTCCATTTCAGGAATTCTTGTTCCGTCATTCGGATCTCTCATTTCCTTTTTTTTGGAGTAACAATTTAGTTGGTATTCGGATGAGTTTGCCTGAACTCCTTGAGCCAATTCTCTTATTCGTCAGTTAAAGTGGCAGAGTTTTGGATAGAAGTCTTTCCACTTATGGCTTCTGAAATCATAGTCTTGGCTTTGATGGCCACCTGAGCTGGCAATCTTCTTTCTTCGTTAAAAATCCTGCTGTTTCTTTCCAACCAGATCTTCCAGAAAAAAACTTGGGAACCCACATCCAAACCGTTTTGAGGAGGTTTTTTTTTCAGGTCATACGGGGACAGGGACAACCAACAATTAAAAACCTCCTTGCCCGAGGTTGGAAGATTGGAGGCGACTGAATCCACAATAAGTCCCCAAACTTCCTTGGAGAAATCACAAATAAAAAGAAGATGGGCAGTGGTTTCTTCTGTCTGTGAGCATAGGGGGCAGCGAGAAGGCTCTTCCCAATCTTTCCTTTTCAGGTTATCAAAGGTTAAAATACTGTTGTGAATGAGAGTCCAGACAAAGAGATCAACCTTAGGGATTGAGGGGAAGTTCCAGAGGGCTTTCCACGGGGCAGTATTAGGAGGGACCCACGGTAGTTCGAAAACTGCCTTATAACCAACTGCAGATGTGTAAGCCCCTAAGACTGATCCCCAACCTCGCTTATCTTTGGTTCTCGCACTTAAGGACGACTTCCCTTGGAGGAAATCCAACAGAAATGTTGCTTCCTCTTTGAGCTCTTCCGGATACCTCCCTAGGTTCTAGCCTTCCCAGGACTGCTTGGCATCATTCTTCCACCAGGATATATCCCAAAGCGTTCTGCAATTTTTGTTCTTAAGCCAATCTTTGATGTTCCTTGTTTCTCTTAGTTCTGAGAGGGGCTGTTCTTCGAGGATGGAGTCCTCCCAAATCCAAATCTTTGACCCATTCCCTGAAATCCAGGTGAGTTTTGTCTTGAAAAGAGGCATGGCTTTTTGACACAAGTTAAAGATCGACGAGCCTAACTGAACTTTTGCAGGCCTCTCCAGGCAGCGGTCCTTATCACCAGAGAAATATTTTTTCGTAAGGATTTGCTTGCTCCAGGATCTTCTCCCCGTGATCATTTTCCAAAGCAGTTTTCCTCCCATAGCAAGGTTATGGGCAACCACATCTCTTATGCTGAGTCCACTTTCCAGCTTTGGCCTCTTGACCTTATCCCAATTGATTAAATGAAGTTTCCTTTCACAGTTCTTGTCTCCTTCCCATAGGAATCTCCGGAGCAGCTCATCTATTTTATTAGTAATAGTTTTAGGGGCGAGAAGAATAGAGCACTGGTAAATTGGAAGGCTGATAATGACTGAATTCATCAACACCACTTTACCTGCTTTGTTGAGCCAGTTTGCTCCCCAAGCTTGAATCTTATTTTTGATTTTATCCACCATGGGTGTCCAGTGGACTACTTTGGAGTGTGCTTTGAAGATTGGAATCCCCAGGTAGGTGAAATTGTCCCAAACCGTTATTCCTTCCATCTCAAGAGCCCGACTTATTTGCAACATTTCTCTAGGATTGCAGTTCCAGCCAAATATCTTTCTTTTATGGTCATTTATTTCGCTGCCAGAGCAGGGTTTGTAGAGGTCAAGTTCTGTTTTGAAATTCCTCGCTGTTTTGAGATTGGCGTCCCCAAATAAGAGGGTGTCATCAGTAAACTGCGCATGGCTGACCTCCTTGACTGTGGGGACTACTCTTATACTTGGAAGAGCTCTGCTTCGAAGACAACTCTGCAGTTGGAAGCTTAGGACTGAGGCTTGTAAGATGTAGAGCAGGGGGGAGAGTGGGCACCCTTGCCTCAGTTCGCGAGAAGCCTGGAAAAACTTGGCAGGGCGTCCATTTATCAAGGGGGCGATCCAAGGTGCAGAGATGCAGGCCTTAACCCAATCGATGAGCTTCTGATTAAATCCAAACTTCCTCATCGCTGCAAACAGAAAGTCATGTCTAACCCTGTCAAACGCGTTAGCTAAATCCAGCTTGATTACCATGCCCTTTTTTTTTTTTACAACTGGTGTGGATGGCTTCTTGAACTAGAATAATATTATCTAGAATTTGCCTACCTTTCACAAATCCTCCTTGATTTTCCGGAATCAGTTTTGGCAGAATTTTTTTGAGTCTGTTTGCAATTATTTTGGTGATAATTTTGTAGCCGGTGTTACAAAGGGAAATCGGTGTGAATCTGGCAAAGTTTTTGGCCCCTTTTTCTTTTGGGATGAGGGCTAGGAATGACGAGTTGGTGCTGCCTCCAAGTTTGTTGCAGACCTGAGCTTTCGTGACCATTCTGCATAAATCATTTTTTATGATGTCCCAGCAGTGGGTGTAGAAGCGAGCTGTGAATCCATTCGGCCCAGGCGCTTTGTCAGTGTTCATTTTGAAGACTGCTTTTTTGATATCATAAATGCTGACAGGTCTGTTCAAGATCCTATTGTCCTCTTTAGTGACCAGGGCTGGGATTTCTGAAAACAGATAGGAGTCCAGCTCCAAGTCCTCTTGTTCGGGGGCTGAGTAAAGGTTTTTGAAATAAGAATGAGCCGCCTCTTTGATGCCCTTCGGGGTCCGTGTAGACTTGATATTGCCCATAGATTTCGCTGATGAAATTGTAATTGGCCCTTGCTTGGGTTTGCTTATGAAAGAAAGTTGTATTCTTATCTCCCTGTTGAAGCCAAAGCGCCCTTGATTTGATTCTCCAATAAGTTTGTTCTTCTTTGCAAATTTTATGGTACTTCTTTTGGATTTCGGATTCCTGGTTGAGGAGCTCCCGGGTCACTTGAGCTTCTTCCATGACTTCCTGATGTCTTTCCAAAGTTCCTTGAATTCTTTTCCTTTCTTCCATGGGTGAGCCAAGGTTTTTTGCCCACAATTTAAGATTAACTTTGAGGTTTCTGAGTTTCTCTTCCCAGACATAGAAGGGGACCCAGTGATGGAGAGATTCCAGGTACGAAGAACAAGGGTTAGGGAGTCTTCACGTGTTGTCCAGTTTGGGCAGAATCTAAATGGGATAGGGCCTAGAGCAGAGCTAGGATAGAGGGACAGGGAGATAGGCTTGTGATTTGAGGTGTAATGTGGGAGGACCTTGGAAGTTGCCATAAGACCAAGAGTAAGGAAAGAAGATTGGACAAGGAATCTGTCTAGTTTGGCAGCTATGTGGCCTGGTCCTAGTCTTTTATTGGACCAAGTAAACTTCCCATTGGTTGGAGAGATATCTTCCAATTCCCAATCCGAGATCAAGTCTTCAATGCATGCAGGGTCTCGGACAATAGATCCCCCTTTCTTCTCGGCTAGTGAGAGGGTGACGTTTAGATCCCCCGCCACTACTAAATTCTCAGAGTTGTTTTGACTAAGAAATAGAGCTAAGGAATCCAAGCAATCTTTCTTCTCATTAACTGAAACAGGAGCACACAAGTTAAATAAACTTGCCAGATGTCCGGAGCCCTTGTGGAGCAGCTTGGTGAATAGCCAATGAGTGGTTGCTGCTTCTTCTACTAGTTCAATCTTTGAAGAATCCCAGAGGGTTGCTAACCCCCCGGAGGCACCTCTAGTGCTTACTGCCCTTCCCGGGCCTTTTTTCCAGAATACATTGCTTACCCGGAGGAGTTCGACTTCCTCCAATTTCGTCTCCTGGATTAGGAGGACTTCAGGTCTTACTAGCCTTACTAAGTCCCTCAAGGATTCCTCTTTTAGTTTGCTTCCCAGTCCTCTGCAATTCTAGGAGACAAATTGCATTATTTGCTTGGATGTGAAGGGGGGCCACCTTTCGGTGTCTTCCCCTGTTTTGCCCCCAATTTGGTGTTCACCATTTCTAGGATTGTATATTGTGTGCCCTGGGCTACTTCCTTATAGGACTGCTCTTCTCTTCTTTTCTTCTCTGTCTTCCTGCCCCTCTTTGGCTGGTCGGGAGATCCTTTCGAACTGTTTGCTTCAGTATCCTCCTCTTCCAGGGTTTCGGCATCCGTATTCGTATTCAGGCTGATGTTCTCCTTGCTCGCACTTATGCTCTTGGCGCCCGAGGAAGGATCGTTTGGAGCCACGGTCGGTTGGTTTCCTTCTTCTTCTGTATTGTTTAAGGGGGTTTCTTGAGATTTTGGGGTTTCTTGGGCGTTTTTCCTTGGATTGCCCTCTTTTGGCTGCTCCTGGTTCATCTTGTCTCTATTTTTAGCATTATGCGAATTTTTCCCTCTCTTCACCCTTTGCCAGCCTTCTGCATCCTCTGTCCCACTGACTTGTGATTTGGGGCAGTTTCTTTGGAAGTGTCCATGCTCCTGACAGTTTCTCCACTTGAATGGCAGGTGCTCGTAATCCAGTTTCTGATAATGATTCCAGGATTCGACAGTTAACTTGACAGCTTCTGGAAGTCCCGCCTCCAAATCAACCTCCACACAGATTCTGGCGCAGGTATACTGGCCTTTGTTGTCAGCTTTATCTATGAACCTACCAACTCCGTTCCCTATCCTTTGCAACGATTCAAAGTTCCAACAGTGCATAGGAAGGTTTGGTAGTCTGACCCACACCGACACTTCCTTGGGCGTGTCTACCAACGGGTCAAAATCGGGGGTCCATTTGTTCAAATGCAGCCCCTGCGTCCCCATGAAGTAGGGTCCGTTCCTGAATACTAAGTCTCGGTCTTCTTCAGAGATGAATTCAAAGACGAAGAACCCTCTTCCCACTGGGTAGCAGGTTACTCCATGAGCTAGATTTGGTCTCCAATTTCGTTGGATCCAATCATCCGTAGTCCTGGTAGACGGCCACAGTCCCATAAACTGACCCACTAATCAATCCTCTTTGAGCTAATGCTACTGCGATTTTCATTGGATTCTCTTCGGGTAAGACAATTTTGGGTATTTTATCAAGTTTCTTGATAAATTTCGGAATCTCGGGGGGGGTTGACTTCTTCCCTTGACTGTGGAGGAGCCTGCGAAAGGCATCTTCGATCGAGTTCGGAGGAGGGGGGGTGGGCTTCCCGCCCCCTGGCGCCGCCATGGAACACTCTGCGCTTACCAGCACAAACCCTAACGCTTGCACCAGCTCAAACCCTAACGCTCATCAAAAGTCTATTTGAGGGAAAGGCTATTTTCCAAATCTGAATATTGATAACGATATAAGTATGATATATTTGATTCTTTGATCATACATAAAAGCCTTACCGACATGTTGTCTATTTGTATTGCTATGGTAGCTTACCCAATTTTGATTGCTTGTTTATAAAACTATACCCAAGCTATTATACTTGCCATACTCATCACTGTTCATTCTTCTTCCTTCGTGGAAATAACTGTGTTAAATCATCTTTTCCAGCATTGTCAACATCAGTTGTCCCTCTTCGTTCTTGTTCAAACTTTGATATCATTTCAATCCGATTCAAATGTATTGATTGTCTATTATTTTATGCCTGGTTGGAAAACAAAGGTTCAAGATTGGAAAATATCACAATCGTATGGATTAAGATTTTTACTCTATTTTGATTGGATTAAGATTACAATTTGCAAGTGCTGACATCACAGTTTTACATCAAATTTAAATTGTTGTCCCTATTTTGATTGGATTAAGAACAAAGACCATAGAAATATGATGACTCTGTATACCACACCCAACCCACCTTTCAAGGAAAAAATGAAAATATCATTTGCTTCATTTTTTCATTTATAATTAAAGTGACTTTGGGATCTATTTTATTTTATTTTATTTTAAAAGTGATAATTTTGGATATATTTTTATCTTAGAAAATTGTTTATTTTTTATTTATTTTAAATTAAAGTGACTTATGTATCTATTTATTTTTATTTTTATTTTTATTTTTTTTGTTTTTTTTATTAATTTTTATCATAAAATTATAAATAACGTGACCTATGAATCTATTTTATTTTAATTTTTTTTATAATATTTTTTTTATTTTTTTTTATTTTAAGTTTTATTTTATTTTTATAATTAAAGTGACTTATGGATCTATTTTATTTTAATTTTTTTTATATTATATATATTTTATTTTATTTTAATTTTTTATTTTTTTTTATTTTTATAATTAAAGTGACTTCTGGATCTATTTTATTTTAATTTTTTTTATAATATATATATTTTTTTATTTTAATTTTTATAATTTTTTATTTTTATAATTAAAGTGGATCTATTTTATTTTAATTTTATTGTATAATATATACTTTTTATTTTTAAAATTAAAGTGACTTATGTATCTATTTTATTTTAATTTTTTTTTTTTGATAATTAAAGTGACTTATGGATCTATTTTATTTTAAAAAGTGTTTTTTATTTTTATTTTTTAATATTGAATAAATTTCGATATTTTCACCTCATAAATGCCCAACTCTAAAAATAATCCAATTACTATTTATTCAATTAAAAGACATATTTTTCTTAAGCATTTTCACCTCTCACAAATGCCAAGCTCTAAAAAGACATTTTTTACTTAAGCATTTTCACCTCTCATAAATGCCCAACTCTAAAAATATTGGATATAGGAGATAAGAGTCAAAATTTACCTATCAAAATTTTACCTTCCAATTAAGCAAATTCATTTTTTACATGAGCATTTTCACCTCTCATAAATGCCCAACTCTAAATATATTGGATACAGGAGATAAGAATCAAAAATCACCTTCCAAATATGCAAATTTATAATATATATCACAAATTGTTTATTAATTAAAATAAATTGGATTTCCCCCGGATGGGGTGGCATTGCGTTCCACGCGGCAGGCAATGGGCGAAGGTACAGGGCGTCGTGGTACACCGCCACGTGATGGGCGCGTGCTACAACCCACCACCCTACCCGACGCATAAATGTTCATAACGCTGAAGCGAGGGCGCATTTATGCGACAGTCCTCTCCCCTCTGCTGCGAATTAGATTAAACCGGTTCACTATGCCTTGAGCGCATTTCGTTATGGTGATTGTAGAGTTCATCCCTGAGCAGCGCGGGCTCTTCTCTGTTCTCCTCCATTGGCACGAAGTGGCCCCTGCTATTCTCCTCCATCGCCTGCTCTTAATTCCCCTAGCTAGCTGCATTAAGCTCTCAATGACTCGCCCCAAAGGCAGACCAAGGAGAGGCGCACCCTGGAAGCCTCGACGACCCTCGGTCACACCTCCCGACTCGACTTCCACTGAGTCGTCCCTACGCAAGCAAACCCAGTCTCCTCCTGTATCCTTGCGAGTTCTGCAATTCAATGCCATGGCTGTCATTCCGAGCACACCAATTTCTACTCTGCGGCTCTCCCTGGACCCCTTAGCATTTTCCTCTAGCTCCATGCCCTCTCACGACCCTTTGGGTGACAGAGGCGGCGACCCCCCTTTTCGTGGTGAATCCAAGAGGGAAGCTCCAAGCTTCTCTAAACCTTTTGATTGAGCGCGTGTCAAGGAAAACCTGTCTGCACTGCATGACCTGGTCTTCGAGATGAGGCATGAGGTAACGGACTTAAACTATCGACTCCAGGCCACGGACGCCAAGGTGGCGAGCTTTCTCAGAATCATCTCGTCCCTGCACGAGGCATTGCTCTCCGAGACTGACGAAACCAGTTCAATGAAGGACTCCCCAGCAGCTAAGGATGCAGATCAGCGCGAAGTGCCACGTCCAACAGGAGAAGAACGGAAGAAGGACGTGCATGAGGAAGACACCACGGAAGCTGAGTGCAATGAGAACGGTGGCAAGCAGTGGGACGATGGGCCGACGTACATTGAGGAAGAACCCTGGCCAGGAGACCTCTGCGCCACGTGGTCCGGCTACCAGCCAGGTGTCTAATCTTTTAGTATGTTTAGTCTATAGAGTTTCCAGGTCTTGGGTGAAAAACAATAGTAATACTCTTTTAAATTATGACGTGTTTAATTAGTGGTCTGGATAGGTTGGCTGGACTGGTTTCCCCATGGCTGGGGCAGTCCAGTAACTGTAGCCTGGTCAGCTATGTATTTTGCCACTCTCCTTCAGATTTTGCAGGATTTTAATATAATTACTTACTTACAAAAAAAACAAAAAAAATTGGATTTTTAAAATAATTTTTTTTTTGGATATTTATTGGAAATTATTCTTTAATATGTAAACATCCTCTTTCAGAATTCGAAGATTAATATATTATGGCCGTTGTTGGTAATGAAGAAATTGTGAACCCCATTTTTAAGAGAATGAAGAGGGTTAAAACTTAG
>ML809242.1:74839-90573 GCA_009831015.1 Picea engelmannii
GAAATGAAAGAGATCTAATGCATACATAATAAGGTTATAATGATCAAATATGACACATACCATGATACCTCGGACCAATTACCTCATGGAGCAAGAGCCTTTTTTGATGCAAGCCCAGGCCGGTAGTGATGGAGGCTGGTACTGCTGGCAGGACAAGCCTGGCTGAGAAGAAGAAAAGATGGGCCCTCAAGGGTCATGCTCAAGTCAATCTGCTCTCGTACTCCATGTCTAGGACCATGTGGGCCTCGAGACATGATCTCCTAGTTATCCCTTGATATCGGGGATAACATTCCCAAAACCCCAACTTCCAAACCCTAGCTTTCCATCGCCATTGATACAATTCAGAATGACGGTATGCGGCCCTCGCACGCTCCCTGACAGAGTGACCAAATGGCAGTGGAAGAGAATGCAAGAGAAGAAATCCAAGTAGCTTCTCAAAGCTCGCCTCCTGAGAGAACGCTAACCCTACGAAATGCAGAAGAGAGCAGACCTCAGAGTAGCCAGAACCAGTCTTTAGAATCCAAGGGAAAAGCCCGCCCAAGCCCCCACTTTGTTCGTCGTTACGGTTGACCAACAACTTAAGGCCTTGGCCGACAGGTTTCAGAAGCTCGGAGGAATCGATCTCTAGATCGAGAAAGACAGACCAGAAAACCTCGCTTTTGATGGGAAGCCCTTCATTTAGAGCACGACGCCCCACGCCTTCGTCAGCTACCACCAGCCCCAAATTCGATCTAGGGTATTAGTGTCCACTTAATCATTACCAAACTGGAGTCCTATAAATAGACTGCAAAAGCAAGGTGTGGAATTGGCGAGAGATATTATGGGAGAAGAGTTTCGTTCAATGTAGAAGCCATTACGGCTTAGTTTCTCGACTGATATCCTAAACTTGTTGCAGGTATGTGTATTTTCTCTCTTTTGCATTTGTTTAATCTTAAAAGAACAGCTTCAGAGCAGATTTATTTTGAATTTGAATGTGCGAAGCCTCTGCAAAAGCAACACGTGATTTCGGGTCTTTTCGAGATGATGAAGATCGCCCTTTTCGGGAATTTCACAACGTGCGAGAGAACTTAAAGTATGGATACAATCAACTATGGTATGATTTATCACCAAATTAAAGCTTCTCATTATAAATGATATTGAATCAGCTTGTTCTTTTCTTGGTGTTGCCTAATACAACTCGACTAATTGTTTGTGCATCGTGAGGGAAAAGCAAAGGGAGTAACTTTAGGGAAAAGGAGAAGGAATACAGTGAAGACTATCATTCCTGCATGCATTTCGTCTCGTGAATCTGTAATGAATTTTCAAGTAATTGATTAATTTTTGTGGTGTTCTCAAGCTTGCAAGTTTTTCATTAGCATTGATGAAGTAAATATAGATTATAGTCGAAAGTGAGCATGTTCATGTAGTTATTTCTTGGTAATAAATAGATTATTCATGTATTCAGTTCGTGATCATCAATAAATTATTTTCATTGCAGTTTTGTTCGGATTTTTTTTCCTATTTTTCTATGAAAAGTCATTTTTCAGAATCTGTAAATATTGAAAAGGAAAACAAGATTAAACGGTACACGTATATATAAATGAAAGATGTTATGAAAGAAAATAATATTACAAATTTATATATGTAAAATTCGTTGGCCTACCTGATATTCGTAGGCGGGTTTGCAAAGGAACAAATGAAACTAAGCGGAACTGATCTTCAGAGCTATCAAACTGATCTTCAAAGCTATCAAACGGAGCAAGAAGAATGTCGACACGGATCAAGAAGAATGTATACAGAGTAAAGGTTTGATAATGCAAATGGAAATTGTCCATTCAAGAGTTTTTATATAGAAAAATGGAGAAGATCATACGACCGACTTAATAAACCGACTTCTTGATTGTGTGTAGTAGTTACACTTCTTAGCTGCTTCCAGGCCGATATTTAATTGCGTCAGGTATATTTAAATGTGTTTACAGGGGTTATAAATGCTGACAAATGCAGACAATGGAAGTTTATGGGTTAGAAAATGGTGCATGGAGGTCGTGTATCGTGGGGGAGTATGTGTAGATATAGGATTGTTTTTTCAATCTATGAACGCTATTGAAAGAGCTTACGATCATGAATTTTCATGATTGGTCGGAATAGCCACAGTCTTGTCAATGAATTTGTATAAACATTATATATGAATAAGTATATATGTTTAGAGGGACGGTTAGATTATCTGGAGGGTTCAAACCTTTCTCATATTATATGATGTCCAACGCTGTGTGTTGAGATTGCAAATCATCTACTTATTTACTTTTCCACCAAACTTTATAATTGTTTTGTCTTGTAATCTGCATTAATTTTTGTGGCATTTGATTAAAAAAATTGATCAACTGATCAATATCGAAAACATGTCTATTACGTTCACTTTTTTTTATGGTATTGATATGAAATCGACTTATTAAAAATAGTCACTGCCAGTTTGAACATAAATGTTTCCTTTGGATTCATGTGCATTTCCTTGCAGGTACAAGGGAGTCTTCAAGTTTCTTGGTTATGGCCGAGAGGGCTTTAGATTCTCGATTCTCCATTGACAGCTTATGTAGCGACACATCGGAACTGGCCGAGAGATTTCGTGTCGATGCCCATAACAATGCACAATATAAATGAACTTCATGGTGCCAAAACGGATTGGTCACCGAGGAGATTTCCAGTCAAGGGAGGAGATCCAAACGGATCAAATTTTTTGAGAATTTAATGTCGGCCCGAGTTTCAGTAGATGCGTCCAACGATTCGAGCTTTGATCTCTTCGATTTAGAATTCCTTGGCACTGGCCCCTTTGCAGGTGTATGGTTTTCTGTGGATTAAAAGAATTTTTTCCAATCACTACAGACTTTTGGAAAAAATGTGAGATTTTATTTGCGAGTCGGATTCAAGAGATCTGGTGGAATTTCTTTGTTGTGTTATCACGTTGTGAATTCATCGTTGAATTTTAATAGTAGATGAAGAACTGTATGACGCAAGAAAGAGGAATATGCCACATAACAAGACATAGATTACAATAGTGTTTTCATTGTACATGGCAGTGTTTAATTGGGTGCAGAATGTGTCAATAGGTGGCAATGTTTAATTGGTTGCGGACAAAAAATGAAAAAGCGAGAGAGAACATTCCCTAAAAGAACGCCTTTGGCGTAATTAGTTCAAATGAAGTATTTTATTTGATTTTAATAAAAAATATTTATTTAAAAAAAAAAATTCATTTTTAATAAAATTTAATTATTTTTAAAAACAATTAGATATTATATGTTGCATTATTCATTCTATATTTAAAAAAAATATATATTTTTTTAATAATTTCTGATTAAATTATAATGATGATGATGATGATTAACGTCCACTAAGACCGAAATGGTCTATCGGAGCTTAAACGGGTAAGTGATTATTTGCGATTCTTTAGAATTTTGTTTTTGTGCTCGAAAGACATTCGGAGAAGCTTTCCAAGATCACCATAGTTTTGTTGAGTTAAGAGGTTAGGAAGGTTGGTAGGGTGACAAATATTTTGAAAATGAGATCTAATATGAGTATAGGTTGGAGAATCTAAGAGAAACTGCTTTTCATCTTCAACCTTCTTAGTGTCACACTCTTTCATCCCATGGCATTTTATGAATTGATCAACACCCAATTTCACTATGGAGCTCATGAGCATTTGTTCTTATCTTAGCAATGTTTATTTTTTTCTTTACACTTGGGTAAACAGATAAATGATTTTGATCTTCTAGATTAGGGTTGATTACATCCTTATAATACCTTAATTTTCTTTTTTTTCTCCTTATCACACTACATTTTCTCCTTAAATTTTGATTTGATGATTTTTTAATAGTATATTTATTCTGCCAAATGGTGTCTTCCATAATTCCCCAATAGTTTAACCAAGATCGGGCATCTTTATGCAATCCTCGCTTGAGTCAATAATGCTTACGACTAGATTTTAAAGCAATTTTGAAGCAAAATATCTTCAATATATTTAAAAATATATAAAAAATAAATTATACTAAATCGAAATCTATTTAATTAATATATAAAATATATATTTTTGAATCTTACATATTTAGATTTCCTATCATTGTGTTGTGATTTGAAAGCATTAAAAGTAAAAAAACCAAAAATATCTCAAATTAATATATAGATATGGTTCCTTATCCTTGAATTGCATGTTATATTGTTTTTATTTTTATTTTTAATTTTCTAAGTTTTCATATTTAGATTCCCTATCATTGTGTTGTTGTGATGTATCATTGTGTTGTTGTGATGAATCATATTTTAAGAGAAATCATGTTTTTGTTTAAACCATTATAATATATAGTCAACTATTTTAATAATAAAATAATGGTGAGAAAAGTAAAAATATAATTTTAAGTAAAATATATTATAAAAGAATATTATGTCAAGTTTTTTAATTAATAAAATAAAATGATATGTTAAATTTCTTTGATGCTATTGGATCTGGAGGGTTTTATTTTGTAAGGTGGTCAAGGTTTGAAACTCTTTTGTATTGTAGTCGTGAAGAGACACTCAAAAAACTCCAGCCATGTTGAAGATTGGTGTAACTTAGGTTCGGTACAATCTTTGGGTGATTTTTGCTTCTTAGATACTCTTGGGTAGGGGTTTCTTAAACCATAGACTAGTCTTGTGGATAACCAACAAACTATCAAACAAAAAAAATTAAATTAGAAAATATATTAAAATAGTTTTTTAATTAATAAATAAATTAATGTAAAAACATTTAAAATTTTGACCAAAGAGAATAATAAAAATTCATATGGTATGTGTTTTACAAATTACAAGAACTTGCATTTGCATAAGCTTTTAGTGTAAAAGAGATTTTTAAACATATGACAAAATATTTTTAAGTATTAGGGATAGCGACCTCCTAAGAGGAAACACATGTTCTTAGGCATTAGGTCCACTCAAGAAAAAGTTGTAATTTTTTTAATAGAGAAAACATAATGTTGTTAGGAGGAGATTTTTGAGTTGTTAAGTGCTTGCATAATTTTGGTATGAGGATGATTTGAGATCCTATTTTATAGGAGTTTGTTCTAAAGTCAGTTTGTCGTTCTACAACTATATATGTAATGGATTTCTAATCAATGTGTGACAGTGTGTGAGAGCTCTTGTGGTCTGTTGTGTGTGGTTGATCTTTAATTTTTATCTTCATATCAGAGCCTTGAAAACAGGGTTGTGAATAGAGAGCACCCTTGTTGTGGAGAGTTGTGAGATGCTCTAATTCCATGAAGAAAGTGTCGTTGTTGCAGTTGAAAGAAAAAAGAGATCGTGTGTTGATGCCCGTCGCAATTAAGCACCATTTTTTTTAACAAGACTTTGTGGAGAGTAGGCAACCTGTGTGTGAAGGCGACCTGCAAGTGGTGAACCCGACGTGAATCTTTGAGCCTGTGAATTGATGTGAGAAGAATTGGTGTTAAAATTGTTGTGTTGGTTGTTGTTGAGATAAGAGAGAGCTTTATATGGTGTTGATTGACGTTGTTGTAAATCAGAGAGGAGAATCTTCGACCCTACGAATTGATGCTTGTGATTGGTTCATGTGAAAACACTGGTGGACCAAACTGTTCGTGTGGAGAAAAGAAGAATAGAGCATTCAACTTGCGAAGATCGCTGCCATGAGATTTGTAGAAATCACCTTTCATACACTGTGTGGTTGAATTGCCCATCTGGAGGAGCATCCCATCGCTGCCTTACGCATTGGAATCAGAGAGCTTCCACAATTGTCGTCGTCAAATCTGTGAGTGGAGACTGTCAAATATGTGAGTAGAGTTTGTTGTGTGTGTTTTTCGTGTGTACAGAGACATTGCAGGGAAGATTGAGCCACAGATTGATTGTGCCGCCATTTGAAATTATCACTAGCAAGCGGTAGAGGAGGAGCTTCTCACAAACTTCAGGGCGTTTGGTAAGAACGAGACGCAGTGTCGCGCAACAGCTTGATTGAACAACAGAGAAAGGCTATCGGATCGGTGTGAAAATTTGTGTAAAAGCGACCAGTGTAAGAGAGAGTTTGAAGGTGTGTAAACCCGTAGTTGCTAGTGGTGGATTCACCTAACTGGAAGAGTATGATCCTTGTTGAATATTGCACTAATCTGCATGAAGTTGCTATTTTGTGGAGTCGTTCTGTGCGTAGAACGTGTGAAAGGCACTGCACAATAAATCACTACATAGGGAGACATGAAATCGCTGTAGAGCATGAGGAGATAATGAGATTCAGATTCTTGAACTGGTGAATGATTGGGCACTACTGGAGGGGCCTTCGACAATAGACTGGAGCCTCCAATTTTGTTGAAGTTGTTGAGAGTTGCGTGTTGGAGCCGTTGTGTATTGAAGGAGATATCGTAGGCCTATCTCTAGTGGAGAGATCGTTGTTGTCGTTTGTGTGAAGGAGGTTGACTTGTGAATTGCTCATTTAGAGTTGCCTTGACTGCGTTGGAACCTAAGTGTGAGATCAACGTAAGTGCGAGGTTGTGCTTGGAAGTAAAATAGAGGCACAAATTTTGTTTTAGAGATATGTTTGTCCTAAGAGCGAGCTCGATATTCCTGGAAAAGAGATCAGTGCAACGCCGACCTGGGAATTGCCAAGGACACGCTATACTTGGTATGTAAATGAATGTGTAAATTCTTTTGAATCATTATGTGAATCTTTGGTAAATCTAGAGATGAAAATGTATGAACTCTTTGAAGCTAAGGTTGAAGCGCTTGAAGCTAAATTTGATTATGCATACTTATCGTGTGAGGATTGGTTGGAGGTTTTGACTGAAAAGAAGTTGATTGATGAATTGTTGTTTGCAAAGATAAGTTTGGATCAAGTGAATGACGAAATTGAGGACATCATGTTTGCAACAGAGGGTTGGAAAAGAAATCAAGAGTGAAGAAGAATTTGATAAAGTTGATGCAGAATTGAAATTGATTGAAGAATGGCTTGATAGGCCATTTGAACAAATTGGAGAAGGACTAAGAGCCTTAGTAGAGGGAGTTGGAGATGAAAGATTGAATGAAATAGAGAAAGCTCTAAATATAGAGCAAAATGAAAATAATCAATTTGGTTTTAATTATGATTTTTCATATAAACTTCATAATGTTTTTGAGTTTGCCGATGAATGGAACAGTGATATAAATTCAATTGCATCTGAAGGAGTTGAAATCAATTGGAATCAATCCAGTTGGAACAAGAAGAGACATCCAAAATATATTATCTGGAGTAAGAAAAAGAAGAAAAGGTTTAAGAGTTTGAGTTATGTTTTCTACTCTTGTGTGTGGTTGATCTCTAATTTTTATCTAGAAGCCATTAAAACATACTCATTATGAGATTAACATGTCATTTATGTGATCTGAACTCGGGTGGGGAGGATAACAATCATTCCTCACAACCATCCAAGCCAAATCCAATTGACTAGAAAAAAATGTTATTTTTTATAACCATAAACGAACATTATATTATATATAAGACATGACATAAAACATCTTACATTGTCTAACAGACATTGTATTGTATATAATACATGACATAAAACATCTTACATTGTATATCAGATAGGAAAAATATAAATAATTATGGTACTTGTTCTCGTTATCATCACCATCGTTCTTGCTGGAATTTTTATTAATTAGGGTACTTGTTCTCGTGATAGTCAGGACTGTTCTCATTTTCGTTAGAATTTGTATGAATAATTGTATTGTATATAAGACATGACAGAAAACATCTTACAGTGTGTACCATACAAGAAAAATGATGAATAATTATGGCACTCATTCTCGTTATCATTGCCATCGTTCTCGTTATCATTACAATTATTATTAGTGCCTGCATAAGGCCAAGAAAAAGATGAATAATTATGGTACTTTTTATAGTTATCATTGTCATTGTTCTCATTCTTTGACTAAACATATTTTCTGTTCTCCTCAAAGTTGTAAGTAGGAAAAGTAAAATAGTTATTTTCTAATAATATTTTAATTGATTTTATTAAAGATTCTATTGACTCATAAGATGGACTTCTTATTGCTCTCTTATTGCTTATGTTTACATATGTCCTAAGTTAGGAGTAGAGGCAGATTATATCTTCATTATCTTCAATAAATAGAACGTGATAGAATGTAGTCTTTGAAATCTTCTATACCCTAAGTTAAATCCTCTACATTATCTTCATTGAGGATTTTTTTGAGGTAAATAAATAGAACCTGACAGAATGTACTTTTGGAAATCTTCTTTACCTTGAGTTAAATCCTCTACATTATCTTCATTGATGCTCTTTTTGAGGTCAATAAATAGAACTTGATAGAATGTACTTTTCAAAATCTTCTATACCCTATGTTAAATCCTAGATGTAACCTAAGTTTATTCAAGCTCATTGTGCATTTATTTAATGATATCATTAAATTTATCTCCATTCTGTTTCCAAACAAGATAAGACAACCAATCTTTGAGTATGCCAAACAGAAAAGTCAGGCAATCTTAGGGTAAGTGGTCGGGTAAGTCGGTATGTCATAGAATCTTTGTATGCGGTGAATTTTGGCAATATTTGGTGCCCACTGCCACATCCATCATCATTTCTTTTAATATTGTAATTTTGTATATTTGCAATGCAATTGAATTCCACGACCATGATACAGAGAGAAAAGTACACACACAACCATCATCATTCATCATCATTGATTTTAACATTGTAATTTTATATATTTGCAATGCAATTGAGTTCCATGATCATGATACAGAGAGAAAAGTACACACACTACCATCATCATTTCTTTTAACATTGTAATTTTATATATTTGCAATTTAATTGAGTTCCACGACCATGATACAGAGAGAAAAGTACACACAAATTCATCACCGGTTTACTAGTTGCTTCGTTGCCTGGTTTACTAGTTTGCTACCTAGTTTACTAGTTCATTCGCTATTGATTTTTCTGCAAGGATGGGGGGAGGTTGAAATGTTTCTGCTGCAATTGAGTTCCACCATTATTCATTGTGTTTAATGTTTACTATTTGCAAGGAAGTTTCATTAGTAGTCACTAATTAGTGTTTGCAAATAAGTTGCTAAATGCTTTGAAAAATAGCGACTAACATTCTATTTACTTTACTTCATAATAGCTACTAACTCTCTAGCTACATATTTGTTTCATGTCTTCATATTACTCAATTTTTGTTTACTAAATATTTGTTTCCTATTTACTGTTTGTAAAATAAAAATTTTAAAATCAATGCAAATTGTTGGAAAGTAACAATGCCTTTACCATATCCGCTTCTCACCGTAGAAGTTGGGACGCTATTGGGTGGGAATCGAATGCCATTTTCTTCCTCAGGGTTATTCCCTTGAATTCCAAACATATATGTATATCGGCCAGCCACTTGAGATAATGCAGGAAATGTTGTACATTTTAAGATAGAGTAATAGAAGCGTCAAGTTTCATCCCGGTTTGAACAAATGCAAAGCACATTTAGAGAATTAATAGTACACTGATAATCATTTATGTAAACAATACATGCACTGAACATAAAAGACTTGTCAGCTTTTATAGTATTTGTTGATTCCAAGAGATAGATATGTACCAAAAAAAAATGAGAAGCAAACTAAAACTTTTCTTTTATGCATATTTGTTTCTTCTCTGATGTAAAGCAGATTTAGGTGGTTGTTGAAAAACTAAGATTTTCATATGGTGTTCAATTGTTTCTTCAACTTACCTTCAGAAATTGTTGGAGATAAGAGTTGTAACCTGTGACTCGTATGCCACTATCTTGCCTACACCAGTATGGATTGGTACTAGTATCCGAACCATTTTTTTGAATTCCACTCACTTTACCTATCTCAACCACAAGAGCAACAACCATAACATTCTATCTCTGTTTTTATGAGCATACCCAACAACATAATAACCATCAGAAATAAATACAAGGAGTTGGGACTTGGATCCTTTCGACCAAATAGACATGGACTTGTATCCTTTTAACCAAATAGACATTAGGCTTTAGGATTGTTTAAAGCGAGGTAAATATTTTTTCTACGTGGTTATAGTAGCCCGCCATTGACTTGACCAAAAACCCCATTCTATTTAGACAGGAAAAGCAATGGCATGAGCAACCGCCGAGATTTATTGGAAATATCCTTCTTCAACAACATATTCACCAACAACACTCCTCTTTGAGGAGTGTGTTTTATTCTCTTGTCCTAGCCCAGCGATCGAACCAATTAAAATAAACCATTAGGCATCCGTCAGATGCATGTCGAACTGCCCAATGGAGGCCCTCCCATTGCAAAATCAATTATCTTCAAGCGCCCATCATAATTGATTAATATGTAATTGATTTGCCAATTTTATTTTTATTATTAATATATAATTGATTTATATACATTTTTATAATGAATTAAAAAAAATATTATTTTATTAAATTTAATTTATAAAGATTTTAAATACACGTGTAAGAAATTTTATAAAATTTGTTTGTGATTATATTTGTTTCATAATGTATTTAAATATAGTAATATAATATATTTATTTATTTACTTAAAATTGTGATAAATTATTTAATAACTATCCGAAACCTGTGAGTGGTGTTATAATTTTTTCCTACATATATTAGAAAATATTCAAAAATATTCACTACCTTGTTCAATCTCGTTTCTTTTTTCTTTTTTTCTTTTATAAAAATAGCAATCAAATAGTGTTTATCATTTATTATTTGCAAGAGTTTTCAAATAGTGTTTATCCTGCCTCGCTTCCTTGTCATTGTTGATGAGGGGTGGATAGAAATACAGAGAGAATGAACCAGAACTGCACCAGAGCTAGCTCCCAACCAACGGGGAGGTCCAAAACGAGAGTGAACCAGCTCTGTCCAAGCTCTCCAACTTTCAAATTTCCAAATGACGACATTGCAGGGCTTCCTATTAACCCTCTCATATTGAATGCTAGTTTTGCGAATAATATAGTATATTTGTATAGTATATAGTATATGAATTTTTTGAAAAAACATTTATTTTCTTAATAAAATGAAAAAAAATGGTTGAATATTTGTGGCCTTTTATGATAGATATTAATTTTTAAAGTTTGTTATGAAAAGTTAAATTAATTTTTAAATTTTATTATAAGAAATTAACTTAATATTAATAATAATAATAAAGATTTTTTATTTCATAATTTAAATAAAGAAATACAAATTTATATTAAAAAAAATTAATTTTTGTTATTTTATGTAAATATTAAAATTTATAAATATTAAATATAAATAAGAATTAAAATTACATCTATTTTAATTTTATATCTATATAAAAAAATACAAATCTTTTAGGATAACATTTTTTTATATAAATTAATTCATAACTAAAAATACAATGTAAACCCATTTAAAATTAAAATAAATTTCTTCTTATTTTATTTTTATTTATAATGATTATATCAATTTCAATTTTATTAATTAATAAAATTAAAAACATGATACATCTTATTTATTTATAATGAGTTGTACAGTATATCTAACTTTATAGTATAATTAGAAACATGGATACTAAATGAGTAATGTGAGTATATGTATTTTGTTTTGTTTTCCAAACTCTTTTTAAAGAAACAAGTGTTGTGTTTTTATCTGAGAATTTTAAAGTACAATAGTATTCTTCACTTTATTCATCAACTCCTTTTAGCAAGTTAACTTTGATTGCTTCTTCTCAAGACAAGAAATCCCACAACTTAACACAAGAAATACAAAATTTTCACCCAATAAAAAAAAGATTGTTCAATGAGGATTAGTCACATTAAGATCATTTTAATTTCGTTTAAGAAATATGCTAATTATATTATATATTAAAATCCATCTCAATCCTTATGCTTTCTACTTCTACGATGTATATATTAAAATCCATCTCCATCCTTATCCTTTCTACTCTACTATTAGGTAATACAATTTAATTTTTAAAGATAAAATATCAATACATAAAAATGATTAGGTAATACAATTTTTAAAGATAAAATATCAAGACATAAAATTAGTTGTTTGTATGCATATCTTTGTATATGTTTGTAAGGTGTAATAATAAAGTTAACAAATTATATATATAATATCAATGTGACAAAATTATATTCTAAAATTATCCTTGCCACCTCTACGATTATAGAATATAATTTTGTCAGAGATACTAAAATTATCCTTGCCACCTCTATGATTATAGAATATAATTTTGTCAAAGATACATATAGATATGATGATGACTATATAATATAATTTTTCCAATATTGATGGGAAAAATAATAGTGTTCGTAACAAGGAAATGAAGATTTTTGAACTTGAGAGCGGGAACAATCGTTGAAGGTTCCATGGTGATGGCGACGAGGGTGATGGGATCTGGAACTATCTACTTGGATCATTTGAAGTAGGAGTTAGAATAACAAGCACAAAGAGGATTGACTGGTCAGTGGGATGGCGATTAACAATCTGCTGAACGGGAAGTCTAGTTAGCAAGTCCCTTGGTGACGACGGAGAGGGTGTTGGGAGACGGAAAGCTAACTACTTGGTTTCACTTGGAGTCTGAGCTAGTGGAACTAGCTCGTTAATGTGTTAAGATTCGAGTTAGAGCTGTGAGCCACCTAATCGGTCATCTAACTACGGCTCTAGTGATGTTGCCTTGTCATTTAATAACTAACTACCCGATTCTCGGAGCGTTTTAACGATGACGAGACTCTTTTGCAGTAAGACTTGATTGTGTATGGTGGTGGAACCTCCAGCGATTTCCAGGTGCGACCCTAATGGAAAGTGAAGTTAGCGCATTGATGAGTGCAGCTGACGAGGAGCACTAGGAAAGGTCAAGGTTTTTCTTCTCGGTGGATGCTATCAGTGGGATTAAAGACACCTACCGTCACTCTGGTGAGAGCTTTAATGCGGGTGTATTACTTGTCGAGCCTCGTTCATTGCAAAAGTCGGTAAACACTTTGGAGCCCTATATTCCGCAAGTCGCTGTAGAGTTCGTAGGAAGGATTACCGGGGTTTTACCGTCTGCAAAGAGGGTTTAGGGGCCATGAGGGTTGGCGAAGGGTATTTCGGGGGTAGCACAAACTGGTAATGGCAATGAGTTTGAAAGAGTTTCTCGACTAGACCAAAGAAACCAGGTTAAGTGCACGGTGAAGGTGTGGAAACCAAAAAGAACGAAGCAGAAGCTGGTTATGGGAATGGACATTGGTTTAGAAGAGTCCTGCAACTTGGCGCTAATGAAAACACTCTCTCATAGGGCCTGTCACTTTTTAATATTGCCACAGGCATGAGGATCAATGCCCAAAAATCCAGTGTCCTCTTCTCCCAGACTACGGAAGAACGCACACGGTATTACCTCGACCTCCTCCCATTTCAAACTCATAACTTGGAGGAGGGACTCAAATACCTTGGTTTTCACGTAAATCCAAATGATTAAAGAAAGACGGATTGGTTGTGGCTGCTGGAAAAGTTGGAAAAAATGTTGAAGACCTGGAGCAACAAATGGATTTAAAGGGTTGGAAGGTTAGTCCTGATCAAGTCGGTACTGAAAGCAATCCCAGTCTACTGGATGTCCCTATCGTGGATTCCAAATAGTATACTGGAAAAGGCAAGAAAGACAGCTTTCACCTATCTCTGGAGAGGGAAATCGAAGAACCGGGTATTACCTTGGGCACGATGGGACAAAATAGCAAAACCAAAGGCTCTGGGAGGTTGGGGTTTAAAAAACATTTTCCTTTTCTCCAAAGCCCTGGCGGCAAAGTCAGTTTGGAGATTGATCACAACAAACAGCCTTTGGACCACAGTTGTACGTCGGAAATATGTGGCCCCCCTTACCTTGAATGAATGGATCAGAAGCCCCCTCCAACGAACAACCGAAATCTCTGTCATGTGGAAATCAATACAACTTGCCTTTGCAGTGATTGGGAATAGACTAGCTTGGTTAGTAGGCACTGGACAATCGTTAAGAATCGACCGAGACCCCTAGGCAGGGTGCACAAGGGAACACCTACTACCAGCATTCTGTTTATATTTATTTATATTTATTTATATTATATTATGTTTTTTATATAAATAAATATTACATTTCATAACGGGCATTCTGTTTTTCTTTCTTTATGAAATAAGTAAATATAAAATAGCTAAATAAAGAATAGTTACTATAAATTGATTGTTGCATCAATGACATGTAGTTACTATAAATTGATTGTTGCATCAATGACATGTAGATGAAAGAAAGTAGAGTTTAGACGAAGTTTGGCAATTTTAATTAGTTAAAAGATCACTGAGTAGTTGTTGGGCTGCTCCAAACAAGCCTGCCTAAAGCATTGCTGGAAACCAGCGAGAACAGACAACAAGAGTTGCCTGTGTAAGTTTGCCATGCATTTTGCACCTCCCTTTAGATGGCAAATCTTAAGTATAAGATAGATTTGTTATAAATGTGTAAGTTTGCTATGCATTTTGCACATCCCCAGATGGCAAATCTGAAGTATAAGATAAATTTGTTATACATGTTTGTTTTGAAATTTTGATGTAACAAGTTTCTAATTTGGCAGTTTTAGTAGGCTATTTACAACTTTTTTTAATTCTTATACATAAGACAAATTTGTTATACATATTTATTTTGAAATTTTGGTGTATCTGTTAGAATTAATGATTAATTTGGAGTTGGTTTTGGTTTGTTGGAATTGTTGAGATATTCTCTCAACCACTCCCTCCAAGTATGGAATCGGTTGGATCTGAATCCAGCTATATATGTAGCTATGTATGTGTGTAACAATGCAGTAATACAATCAATTATTGTGTATTATTCCTGTGCATCTTTGCTCTCATGATTTCTCACATGGTATCAGAGCCTGGTCTGGCTTGATTCCCTCACAGGGAGGTCAGGAGAATGTGAGAGCTCTTCCAGATTCAAAGAAAATCAAGTGGAGGTGGAATGTGAAGGAGTCATCGCTGGTGAAGCAGATTTAAAGAAAGCCGACTGTGTGAATTTCTTTGTGTTTTGTTTGAGTGATCGCTGCTCATTTGCCACCGGTTCTAGACCTGTCTACGTTGAAAGGAGCCGTTTAGTCTACCTGCCTGCCATTTGTGCAAAAGTAATCAATTGTGCGTCAGAGAGAAGGGGGGCGTGAGATAACTGTGAATCACTGCCTATAATTGAAGATTCGTTGCTGCTGGGTTGTGAAGAATCGCTGCATATAACCCGTGCTTTAAACATCTGAAAGAAACGCTGGGCGGAATTCACGTGCTACATCTGATTGATGTTGTTGTGGCTGCCAACGGAAGGACGCTGCTGAAAAGACCACAGTTCTGGAGGAACAGCCGAGGACATTGTCATCCACGATTCAGATTTACAACCAATGGATTGCTGTCACATAGATCTGTCATTTGAAGTCTGCTACAAAACGTTTGCATGGACAGAACACCAGATTGGGAGTGACTCGAAGCCACCTTAGATGATCTACTTATACTTTTATATATATATATATATATATATATATATATATATATATATATATATATATATGCGTGTGTTGCTTAAAGTCTGCTTTTATATGATTACAAAGAAGACCAGATCATAGAAGAATCTTTACGGGGCTTTATGGCCAGATCTTCAGTCCTGGAATTCACAAAGGTCATTTTGCAGGATTGATTGCTGAATACATTCCGTAACTAGAGTACTTTTCTATAACACTGTTGAAATTTATTCTTCGGGGTTATTTCACAGATGGAAGTATTTCAATAGAATGGTT
>ML809243.1:14775-27112 GCA_009831015.1 Picea engelmannii
ATTCTTGATACTCCTAAGCCTATTGAGGATGTCCATTGAATTCTATACTTCATATCTACTAGTCTCCATGGCCATGTTTGTTAAGAGAGCTGAGAAATGTACACTTGAAGATACATTTAAAGAGGTAATCAAGGTAGAGAAAGACATATTAAGTTTAAAAGACAACCCTGACTTAACACTGACTAAAGCATATCATCAAATACCAAGAAGAAAACTCCCCCAAGCAAAGCGCTTGCTGAGAAAAAGGATTAATATTCCATGGATATGGAGAACCTGCAGAGGATTGTAAGGAAGCTCACAAATGATATTTTTTGTATGAAGAGGAATGTTGTAGAAGGTACATCCACTAGAAGAACTTTCCAAACTCGCTTCAAAAATACTATCCTTCCCACCAATAAGACTACTCCACCTACTAAGGGGATTAACATGGAAGATTTCATCAATATGTTTAAATCTCTAGAATCTAGTGGTGAAGCCTTTTTAGATGAAAAATATGAAGAAGAAAGGGAAGAGGAAACATAAAAGGAAGATCAATTTGAGGATGGAGAAGAAACCTCTAGACAAGAAGTGAATTCATTTTGGAATGTTTCTTACAGTTTATCTAGAGAAGATGAAGAAGATGATACTGAAGAAGTGCATTTATATTAGAATTCTTACAATACTAGAAGCAAAGTGTTACCTACAACCTCCAATTATCCCTACACTTATGATACTGCGAAGAAATCATCAACTACTAAAAAATTTACTTCCAACACCACAAATCCTTCATCTTCCTCTTTTTTGAATAACCTGGAGTATGACTTTGTGGAAGATTTGAATAAAACTAAAGATAACATTTCTTTGTTTGAACTTTACAAGTTACCATAAATACAAGAAAATTTTATTAAGACTTTGTAGGGATCATATTCATGTAAAAATAAAGATACTAATGTGGGAGGAAGCAAAGAAAATGGAAAATTTATCCAAAGCACAAATGTTGAGAATAAAGTTACCAAGAAATAATATGTTGTTAATACTTCTTTGATTGGTAAGAGGTCAAACTCTAGTACGCCCCCTTTCCTCTTGACCTTTGAAATTTTAAACAAAAACGTCCATAATTGTATGGTGGATTTGGGTGCCTCATCCAATGTTATTCCCTATACAATATGTCATAAAGTGAATGCTAAACCTAAGAAAAGTGACATTCATATTTTGAAATTGGATAGGTCAATTGTCGATATTATAGGGGAGCTCAAAAATGTCCTAATAAGATTGGTATATAACCCTAAATTCCACCAACTCATTGGCATTACTGTGGTGTACATTCCAAAACCATATGGCCTATTCTTAAGTAGAGATTGGTCAAAGAAATTGAATGGATATTTTTCTACTGACTGGTCACATCTGTGGTTACCTGACAACGGACAACAGAATAAGATCAGGGTTGATCGGGAAAGATATATGAAGCACATTGTCACTGATCTTAATGACGATAATGAGCATGTGATGTTCAATCACTCCATCTTTGAGAACTGTTACTCAAACACTTTATTTAGACATTTTATTGTTGATCTATCTTCATGTGCGAAATGAAACAAGAAATCTGAAATCCTTCATTGCACTCAGATTGTTGAGCCTGATTGTAACATAGTATATAGGAAAGATATTGTTAGCTTTTTAGCTTGGGAGGTACTCTGCATGTTTTGTCTTGTATTCGGATGTTACCTTAATGTTTACACTACCCGGCACTTAACTTTGGAATAGTTTTTATAAAGTTGTTTTAAGTGATTCTTTTATTAAATTGACTTTTTGATAAAGTGTACCTTCTAATTTTAAAGTGACTTTATTTTCATAAAGCACTTATGTAATAAAGTGAAATCACTTTAATATTTCAAGTGATTCATTTTGGAGGGAATGGATCATGACCCTTGATCTTGAAAAAGGAAAGATCTAATCTTGGCCTTTGGATTTAGGGTTGGGGAAGGTGAAAAGACACTTTGGGGGGGAAATGTCATTTTCATATTATAAAAGAATGTATTGGGTAGTGTGCAAGACATGTTGAGAAGACATCGGGAGGAGATTGAGAGAGATTTTTTGAGTATGCTTGAGAGAGGAAAGTGAGCTGCAAAGAGGGGACATTTTCCAAGGAAGGAGGGCACAAATCCCAAGAAAACAATTATGTGAGTTTTGGGCCAAAAAAATTTTTTGTTGTGGGAGGTCGTACTGTATGGATCCATACAACCCGTAAAGCCATATGGATTTGGCATAGAAATCGAGGTAGTTTTGGGCACAATTTTTGAGGTGGATTTCATATTTTTGTTCATTGTTTCTGGGTTCTACGGAATATTTTGTACAGCTGACTGTTGACACATAAAACAAGGTACAGAGGAGGTCGTACAATAGTACAAATTTGGCAAATTTTTCGAGACGGAATTTTTGGGACTATTTTGGTGCTGTGAGGTATTTTCCTTGGCTGGAAATGTGTATTTGTTATTGATTTGTACTTGCCTAAAGTTGAATAATAATATCTCTCTCTCTCTCGTTGGGTTTCCCCACATTGGGGTTTTCCCTGGAATTTACCTAAATTTCTGAGTGTTATGGGTTGTTGTCCACTGTGTTTATTTTCGCTATTATTTTGCTTCGCAATGTGTATTTCTGCTTATGGTAATTTTTGAATGTGGGTTTAAGGCATTTATGAAATTTATGAAGACAGTTATCTGCAGGTTGCTAAGTGTTTGAAAGAATTTCATTTTGGTGATTTTTGTCATTAAAAATCTACATGGTATCAGAGGTTTGTCTCTAACAGTGGGCAGTGTGATTTTTGGGCAAAAGGGTGTGATTGTTTTCCCTGAGTTGTGATAGGGAATATGGCTGCAAGAATTAGATATGAGGATTGGTTGGATGGAATTTCCAACTACTTGCAGTGGAAGGTCTGATTGCCAGTCATTCTCAAGGAGAACAAAATTTATAACTATGTCAAATATGTTGTGGCACCTCCCGCAGCAGATCCTGTTGCTTTGGACTTGCATGAGACCAAGGAAGCCAAGGCTCAAAGGATTATTCTGGATGGGGTGAAGGATCACCTTATCCCACACTTGGCTGAGAAAAATACTTCCAAGGAGATGTGGGATGCAATTAATAACTTGTTTGAGGTGAAGAACGAGAACCGGAAGATGGCCTTGAAGGCCAAGTTGCATGATACCAAGATGGGGAAGGAGGAGAGTGTCTCTTCTTATCTTACCCATGTGGATCAAGTAAAATATGAGTTGTCAGTTGTTGGAGAGGTCATTACAGATTTTGAGTTGGTGAGGATAGCCTTAAATGGATTCATCAAAGAATGGGAAGTCTTCATGAAGTGTGTGGTGGGACATGAGCATCTACCAGATTGGAGCAGAATGTGGGATGATTTCACTCGGGAGGAGATCCAAGAAAGATCTCAGAGTAGTGAACAGAAGACAGACATAGTTGATGAGAATGTTTCTCTTACAACAAAGAGAAAGAAGAAAGAAAGTTCTGGAAGGGACTTGAGTAAATTCAGATGCTATTGTTGTAACCAGTTGGGGTACCTTGCCTGTCACTATCCTGAGAGGAAGAATAAGAAGAAGGAACCAAAAGGACCTGAGACAGCTGCTAAACCAGCCATGGAGGAATTTTCTTCAAAGTTCGACAGGGAATTTTCTTTGGTGACCCTAGTTTCCAGTGTCGACAGCGGAGGATTTGGACATGATATCAGATGGATTGTGGATAGTGGAGCCTCTAGCCAGATGATGGGAATCTGGCAAGTATTCCTAAATTTTACAGAGATTGGTCCTAGCTGACAAGTGGTAAATGAAGGTGGTATGGTGAAAGTTGTACATGGAGTTGGGAATGTTATATTCCAACTCGAGTTTGGGGGACTGTTGGAGCTTGATGGAGTTCTCTTTATTCCAGGGTTGAGGGTTAACTTTCTCTCAGTATCATCCTTGGAGGATGTAGGATATTGCATATTGTTCAAGAGGTAACATGTCTTTATCTACAAGCAGGGAGTGGACTCGGTAGTGTTGTCGTTGATTGGTAACCGGGTGGACAGGTTGTATATGTTGAGAGCATAACCTTTATTGTATGATTCATCATCGGATGAGGAGTGTGAGGAGGCTTATGAGACTACGGTGGCGCCAAGGATTCAGTCTTTCATTCTGAGAGAAGAGAGCGAGTCTCTTCTGAGAACTGGCAGGAAGCTTAGCTAGGTTGATTGAACCAATGCTCAAGATGAAGTGAGCTCAGGGTTCCAGGATGTTTCCAGGAGAAGATATTCTAGTTCGAGTTCTATGTAGGTGTTAAGGATGGCTCTAGGTTCAGAGGAAGCTCCTACAAAGCACAGTGTGATGGAACCAGATGATAGTGGTGGCAGCGATTATTTCCCTTTCTAAGAGGGAGTTTTAGATTTTTATCTTTTTATATGGGAATCTGGCGAGTATTCCTAGATTTTATAGAGATTGGTCCTAGCCGACAAGTGGTAAATGAAGGTGGTATGGTGAAAGATGTATGTGGAGTTGGGAATGTTAGATTCCAACTCAAGTTTGGGGGACTCTTGGAGCATGATGGAGTTATATTTGTTTTAGGGTTGAGGGTTAACTTGCTCTTAGTATAAACCTTGGAGGATGTAGGATATTGCATATTGTTCAAGAGGGAACATGTCTTTATCTATAGGCAGGGAGTGGACCTGGTAGAGCTACAGTTGATTGGTAACTAGGTGGATAGGTTGTATATGTTGAGAGGACAACCTTCAGTGTATTATTCAGCGTTAGATGAGGAGCGTGAGGAGGCTTTTGAGACTGCGGTGGCACCAAGGATTCAGTCTTGCATTCCAAGATAAAAGAGCAAGTCTCTTATGAGCACTAGAAGGAGCCTTAGCCATGTTGATCGAACCAATGCTCAAGATGAAGTGAGATCAGGGTTCCAGGATGTTGCTAGGAGAAGATATTCTAGTTTGAGTTTTGTGCAGGTGTTGAGGATGGCTCTAGGTTCTGTTGGGCCCTTCATTTTTGGATAAGGAATTGCGCAAGTTTTGACTGAGCACTAGTTGCGCAAGCTTCATCAGAGGCCTAAAGAAAGAGAAACAGAAAACAGTTATGAAAGTCAATGCAACGCCAGCTAAGAAACATACGGTTGAAACAAAACAAGAAAATGTGCAAGCCGAGAAGGAAGACACAACCCAGCTTATATATAGGGATAAACATAATTGTAAAAGGGTTATCCAGGACTATTGAAAAAGGGTTAGTCGGGTTGTGGGTGAGTCGATTGATTTAGTCGTTCTAGTTGTTGTTAACCAAGTTTTTTTAGTTCTTGATGATCATTGTAAGTTGAGGTAAGGCTAGTAATGAGTATGTAATGAATTGGATCTATCAGGTTGAGAATTGGAGTTCTGTGACTTGAGTCCAGAGCCAAGAGTCTGAACAGTGCATTGTTGTGTAATCCTAAGTCTGTAATCAGAGAAAGATTCCAAAGATAATATGAAGAAGGACCTAAATTTTCAAATATGTTGTGTCTTTGTGTGTTTACTTATGCATTACGGTATCTCCTTATGGATTATGAGTTCTAGTTGATGGTTCTACATTTAAATTCTTGCTAGCGACGTAAGTAGGTTCAATTCTTGCACATGTATGTTTCAGACCTATTCATGGCTCATGCACAAGATCAGGAATGAGTCCTGAAGGTTCTATGGATCCTCTCAAGTATTTTCCCTACCCTTCCCTATCTCTCTATATCAACAGCGCTTCAGGTGAGACTTCTTCTCTTCGGAGGAGATGAAAATGCCAGCACTCTAGACTACACGAAACCTTTTGTTGGTAACCTGAGAAGGACCCTGGTCTGATCAAACTCGTGCCAACAAAATGGTTCCATTGCGGGGACCCATGTTAAAAGGGAAATTGTAGGGAGAATGCTCCCGTCAATCCATAGATATGGTATTCATCAATGGTGGGAAAGGAACTGTGACGCCTTCATATGGAAAGAAATGTAACTGAGGAGAAAATCAGTGGAAAACACTCACGAAGCAATCTTTTACTCGGAAAGATCGAGCGACCAGTACGAGATTTTTTGGGTTAAATTCCCATAATAATTTTTCTACTAGATAAATAGGCTCCAAGAATATCCATAGTTCCAAGGGTGAGTTAAGAGGATCTGCGCGTGGGATACCAAGAAGCTAGAAACACTTCAAAGGATAGATTGTCCAGTTACACAAGCTGTGGATTTTTGGGTTAGCACCACACTAGAAGGATACATAATTGAATTTGCAGCTGAGAACCACCAGTCTTTCTCACGGGCTGAGGAAATATTCAAGAAATACGTAAGAGGAGGGTTGTTGAGAGAAATCCCCCTATGGATTAAGGTTTTATTGATGGAGGAAGGGATGTTGGTTATGTCCCCAACTGAAATGGCAGCGTAAACACCCTCGCTTGGGGTAGGGCGAGGTGGGGTGAGAGTCATGGCATGAGAGAGGGGAAGGGTTATTTGACAAATGGGGGGGGAAACAGAAAGAAATGGACTTAAGAGATGAGCGAGCCTTCAAGAGAGCCACCATAGTTGAGATGCAGTGGCGTGTTAAGATCAAAAAAGCAGCAAGACAGTCCGAGAAGTTGAGGAAAGAAGGTGGATTGGGAGAAGTAGAAGAAAGACAGATGGAAGAATTGAAGAATATGAGAAGATGGGAATGATTGGCCAGTCAAAGGGTGAACGAGAGAGAGATGTGGAGATAAAGAAGTCCCCAGGAGGTTGGACCAGAAGGAGAAGGTACAGATGTGAGAGAGGAAGACGTCAGCACGAATCTTGGAGAAGGAAGAGAAGATTCAGCCCTGATAATAGGAGAGAGCGGGAAACTAGTCGAAGAGATCATCCCAGTGGAAGAAAATGATACCGCCCAGATCAAAGAAAACTGCCCCAAAGCCAGTGGTGCCAGCCCTAAATCACCCATACCCCAAGTGTCTTCTATACAAGTAGTAATTTCGATACTACCTTCTCATGATAATTTTGTTCCAGTAAAATTCATTAGTTAGTCACAACCAGGAAGTGTGAGTACAGGGAGGATATTGGGATCCCTTGGTAGATCACAAGCTAGACCGTTAGGATTCATATTGATAGGAACAACAAGATCATCAATGGTCAGTCATGCGAGAGGTTCGATTGCTTGATACCCAAAATTTTGGGGTAAGAGAGATGAAGACGTTGAGCAACATTGGTTCCTTTGCGAAGCAATATGGAGATCCAAAGGGACTCTGGATGTGAATAAGTTGGTCGAGTTCCAGAATACCTTGAAAGGTCACACCCTCAAGTGGTACATGAAGATCATTGATTCGGGAGTGTCAGGGACACAAGGTCAAGCGTTCACACTTGGCCAAGTATAGACAAGGTTCATAGCAGAATTCAAACTACCCCAGTTAGAACAACATGATTTATCAAAGTTGCATGAGATCCGGTAGTGGGAAGGTGAATCCACCTGGGAATATAGCCAGAAGTTCAAATATTCCATAGGGAGGTTGGCACATCCAATCCATGAAGAACATCAAAGGGAGTGGTACATTCAGGGGTTATTTCCTCTGACTCGGATTCCACTAACGCAACAGTGGATAGCCACGTTAACAGACGCCTTAGAAAAATCAATGAAGATTGAAGCCATGGTGGGACAACCTGGGAACCTGAGAATAACTAGACCCCCGATAGATGTGAATATGGTGCAACTACAAGGGAAGATATTGGCATTCACAGAAAATATTCAGGAGTTGATGATACCCAGACAAGGATGGCCACAAGTTTGGTGAACTGGATGTTATACGGAAGGTCATCTGATGAATGAATGTCCGCGAATGAGGGGAATGGGACCTCCTTAGAATTTGATGATAGCACCACCAGGACCCACGGGAGGAGTTGCGCAAGTGTTGACAAACTTACCTTTCCAGAACCCCACCCCATACCATGCTTTTCTAGGAGGCCAAGCAGCATCAACAGCCGAGTATTGTGAAATCTGTCGAACCCATGGGCATGGGCCAAGACAGTTCCCCATCATGCTGAAATATTTGACAGTACCAAACATAGTACAATGTGAGTTATGTGCATCTACCACACATACTACCAATCAATGCAGAGCGTTGGATGCACTTGCAGACAGGTTAGACCAAACAACATTCAAGGTGAATGAAAATTCTCAGGGACCAGGAAGAGGTCGAGGAGGTGGATCCAGAGGAGACTTCAGAGGAGGAATAACTAGGGGAAGAGGATCAAGTAGATGTTATAATTGTGATGAGCAAGGTCACTTGGCTAGATATTGTCATCATCCAAGGCAGCCATGGTGCTCTCACTAAAGAACCAATGGACATGCAACAGAAGACTTCCCAGAGTTAATAGCAAAGTGGGAAGACAGAGTGTGAAAAAGAGGAACTAACCTTATCAGCTCAGAAATCAAGAGGATTTCAAGAGGATTTCTAAGGGAAATTTCCAAACCTTAATATCATTACTTGAGGAGGAGTGAAGACAATAGTTGATGCTGATACTCTACCTCAAATCCATAAAGAAGCACCCAAGGGAGACAGGTACGACCCTCTAAAACAAAAGATGTTCTTTAAATATGCCATAGAAGTATTCCATAATATTCCTAATACTGAAATACGAGAGAATCCCCCCAGCCAATTGTTTACCCTAAGATGGCACAAGTCCCTGCTTCACCCCCTGCACCCAGAAACCATGTAGTCATACCAAGACAACCTGAGCAACTTCAAAATGTAGTTGGCCTATGGTTTCAATTATTCTATGACATTCTAGGGAATGATCAACTAACAGAAAAGTTGTGTACTATGCTATACCTAGTTTGGGGAAACAAAGAACCCCTAGAAGAAAGGATAAGGGCCAATCTTCCTGAGAAAAATACTCAGAGAGTGTAGTGAAGAAAAGTACGAACTGGCAAGGAATTCAGATTAATAGCCCAGTTAGATGAATTTGAAATTAAGGACATCATGTTGGACCTAAGGTCAGATGTAAACATTTTTCCTAAGAATATTTGGGAAGCCTTAGGGAAACCGAGGCTAACATATTCCCCAATTCAGTTAAGAATGGAAAACCAATATTGTATCTTTCCCATAGGAAGACTGGAGAACATGGAAATAGATGTAGCAGGACTAAAAAAAGTGGTTGACTTTGAAGTCATTGAGATCATGGGAGATAAGGACCCCTACCCTGCACTACTTGGTATTGATTGGGCCTATGATAATTATGTAGTAATCGACTTAAAGAAAGACAGCATGACCTTTGAGGCCGAGGGAATCAAGGTAGTTCAACCTTTGGATCCATATGTAGGACCCAGGTACACAGAACCAACATAAAATAATATGGAGGGAGAAGACTTGGACTAGTTGTACACTGTAACAGCTGGGATGAGAAACGATTATATAAACCCCATCGCCGATGGGTCAGTAATGTTAACACAAGAATTTCCAGCCAGAAGAGGCTTGCCTCTCCATAAGCAACTAAATAACCTCTAAATGCATATGCAGGCTTCTAACCTATCAACTCAAGGTTCTTGATTAGTCTCATCATACAGAAGAGCACAGACATTCCATAGAGCCATGGCACTGCAAAATTGTCTATATAGCATGGTCTGCCATTTTACTACCTAAAATTCTACCAAATATGTTAAGTAGTGTAATGATGGTGCTATGAATGACATAGGTTGTTACCAAATCCGGTTTCATGTCGGATGCTACCAAATATGTCAATGTTGAAGTGATGTAGCTATGAATTATGATGGCGCTATCAAATTGCATGCAGACACACCAGGATGGCACTACAAAAATTCGCTACCGAAATTCTGGCAGAAACCGAATTGTGCAAAGTTATTTTGCAAGGATGCTTATGCCAGTTTTTAGTGACTAACTTAAAACTTGTATTATGAACAAATGAGAAGGTATTTTTGAAAACTAGAGGAGGTTTTGTTCATAACATTCCAAATAACAAAAATCTCTCTCAGTTTTTCAAAATGTGTTATGGTTTGAGAGATATTAGACATAGAAGTGGTGCTACCAACTATTTTACAGCGGTGTTATCGAATTTCCTATAGCGGTCACGGTTTTGATATTCGCCTTGTTGGGAGGTTTCCACCTATCAAGCAGGATTCTAATGGCTTCTCAAGGATAAGTTAGATGTCAAGGGACACCTACACCTAGGATTTAGCTCCATCAAAGACCTCATGCAATGAGGTGGAAACAATTTAGTAATGACTTCCAACAAATTCCTGAAAATTAGCAGTTTGTTGGATTTGTGTCTCTTTGATTGTTGCCACCTATCTCCAAGGCTTAGAATCCAATGGAGGAGATGGGATTTGACCTCCTAAAGTTATTTTTGTTGGATTACTGAGAGGGGGGGTGAATCAATAATAGCGTAATTAGAATCCTTTTTCTTCAAATGTTATATCAATGTAGAAATATTATCCAATAATGAGCAATAAGAAATAAACAATCACACACATACATAGTACACCAGTGTTTTATGTGGAAACCATAATCAGGAGAAAAACACATAATGCTTTTTCTTGTATGTCTTGAAGAATTACATTCATTGGAAGCACCAACTTCCTTTATTTTCCAGTTGCAACTGGAAGGAGGCTCCAACCCCCTGGTTTCTCAGGCTACAACCTGAGGGAAGCTCCAACTCCCCAATTTTCTGGCTATAACCAGAAGGAGGCTACAACCCCATATATTCTCCGACCACAACTGGAAGGTGGCTAAAACCACCAATCCTTGCCCCATACAACCTCCATGAAGTAGAAGTAGAATGATGGAACTATTTTCAACCTATCACTGTGAGATATACTGTTGTACAACTGTATCAACCTGTACCATTGCCCTGTATACAATCTGTAGAACTACCCTATAATCAAACTGTACCTTAACTGAACATGTATCTACAAAAATACAATAGATACGTGACATGTAGTGTTGCATCCCGTGTATGTACGTGCCCTATATGTTATGCAGTCCATGTATGTACGCACCCTAACTGTTATGCAGCCTGTGTATCCCTTCCAGAACTAGGGTTTCCTTTCACTTGAAAACTTCTGACCCTCTATAACTTCTTTCACATAGATCTGTAACCTGTCACTGTATCTAGACTGTAAATGTACCATGTGCATGCATCCTCATACATAACCTCTACTCAAGGCAAGTATGTCTCTCTCTAGTCATGTTCCATATAGGTATGTGTAATCATGAACAAGTATAATGTCCCTCACATGATCTTAGTCAACCCCTTTCTGATATTCAACTTCTCAATACATCAATAAATACAAGATATTAACCATGTACCATAAAAAATCTTAGACATATGCCAAGAAACACAAGATATGCCTCAACAAGAAGTATCAATGATAAATATACCAGCATTGTATTTCTGTAGATCTGACTTATACAGAAGATCCCATGCAGCCACTAGTCTCTCTAGGGAGAATCCTCAAATCTCCATTTCCATTCCTCATGCATACATCAAAATACAACTATTCATAGAAATAAGACATGCCTTTTGAACCAATCGATGGATCTGATGTATATGAGCACTCTAGACCTTCCTGGGAGCTTGATCTCAGAATCTAGAACCTCTGCACCTTCATCTTCTCAAGTTTCATGGCTTTATCAACAGGGACTCACCCTATACACACTTAGCTTGCGTACGTACTCACCCTATACACAGCCATCCCATGTACGTACGCACCCTAAACAAAGACATCCCATGTACGCCTCAGAAAATAGGGTTTTCTGTGAATCCGATAATTTCACCGTCAACCCTCCATACTACCTCAGACGTTCGCCACTTCATGTTGGATCATGTTGTCATTGATGCCAATGGTTTGATTGATTGATGTCATTGATTGATGTCAAGTGATTGATTGATGTCAAAGGATTGATTGATTGATGATTGATGTAATATAATATGTATTGTCCTTGATGAGAATGCATAGATGAAGATGGATCGATGTGGTTCCATTGGTATATGATGCATTGTTGGAAAAATGTATAGATGACTCATTATTGTCTTATCATTATTGATAATGTGTACAAATGGATGAACTCCAAAGTGGTCCCCTTATGGTGAAAGCCCTCACGGGAAGACGCTTTACGGATTGAGTTATCCTCGAAGAATGGTTGGAGGACCCATGCTTGTATGAGGAATAACGAGATTAAGATCAAGGAAATTGTTTGTGAAACTATCCTAGATGGATAGTGCTTATCATGCCATTTCTGGTGGTATGTGTAACGTCACATAATTCCTCACGGTTAGAGAGTTATGGCCATGAGAAGTTGGAGACCACAGGTTTGGGTAATGGACCCAAGTTTGTTTG
>ML809243.1:44497-54785 GCA_009831015.1 Picea engelmannii
GTGCATGGTGTATTGTGGTGTATTGGTGTAACTCTTATACTATTGTTCATTACTCATTGGATATAGTTGAATGGTTTAAGTATAAGTTGAAAAAGGTTTTAAATTGTACTTGATACTAATTCACCCCCCTCTCAGTATCAACACAGGAATATGAGGATTTGTTCCCAAAGACTTTTTTCGAGTTAAAGGGAATCAAAGGAGTCATGGGAGAAATGAAGATTGAGTTAATACCAGGATCCAAGCCTGTCAGACATAGACCATATCGTCTTAATCCAATATTAAAAGAGAAATTTATTAAAGAGATAGATAAGATGTTAGAAGTAGGTCTCATTTTTGCAGTAGAAGAAGCGGAGTGGGTTAGCTCGATAGACATTCAAAGCAAGAAAGACACAGACGATATTAGAGTTTGTGTAGACTACAAAAGTATCAACTCTACCTATGTACATGACCCCTTCCCAACACCCCTTACAAATGAGGTGCTAGAACAGGTTGTGGGAAAGGAAGCATACTCATTCACAAACGGATTTTCGGGATACCATCAAGTCAGGATCGTTAAAGAGGACAAAAGAAAGACCACTTTCACAACAGAATGGGGATGTTTTGCATACAATGTAATGCCATTTGGCTTAAAGAATGCCCCTGCAGTTTTATCCAGGATTGTGATAGCATATTTTAGAGATTTCATTCACAAATTTATAGAAGTCTATATGGATGATTGGACAATATATAGCCTGCTCAAGGAACATGTACGATTGTTAAGGCTAATGTTTGACAGATGCAGGGAGCTGCAGATCTCATTGAATCTTAGAAAGTGTATTTTCTGTGTACCACATGGGAATTTGTTGGGCATATAGTCTGTCGAGAAGGAGTATTGGTAGACCCAGTCAAAGTTGTGGCCATTGTGAATATGCCACCCCCCAAGAGTGTTAAGCAGTTGCGCTCCACGCTGGGACACACAGGTTACTATCGCAGGTTCATCCGAATATATGCCAACATTACTGCACCTCTGGAAAACCTATTAAGAAAGGTTGAAACATTCCAATAGACTCCAGAATGTGATAAAGCCTTTGAGACACTTAAGGAGAAACTCATCACAGCATCGATTATGATATTCTCAAACTAGGAGAATGAATTTCGCGTCCATGTAGATGCTTTAGGAATTGCCTTAGGAGCCATCTTAATGTAACCTGGAGATGGAGCTATGGATCACCCTATCTATTTTGTGAGTCGGAAGTTGTCACAAGAAGAAAACAACTACACAATGACGGAAAGGTAGGGTTAGGCCATGATTTATGCTTTGCATAAATTTAGACATTAATTGTTAGGGTCTCATTTCAAATTCTTCACTGATCATTCTGCATTGAAATATCTAGTTAACTAACCTGTGTTGGAATGGAGAAGTTGTAGATGGTTGCTATTATTTCAGGAATTTTCCTTTGAAGTTGTCATCAAGATGGGAAGATGTAACATAGGACCTGATCACCTGTCTAGGATAGAGTCAGGGGAAAGTGGTGGAGTGATAGATGACCAGCTCCCAGATGCAGATTTGTTCAAGATTGAGGCCATACCAGAATACCTGGAGTAGATAGCAATATTTCTCAATACAAGGGCTTATCCTGAAACTTATTCCACAACCCAGAAATGCCATATGGTTGTTAGAGAAGCAGATTACCAGTTGATCATCAGACAATTGTATAAACTAGGACTAGACAGCATCCTCAGACAGTGTGTCTTGGATAATTAAAGGCAGGATATACTCTTGGAATGCCATAGTGGAGTTGTAGGAGGCCACGTAGGAGGAAAGGCCATGACACAGAAATTTCTACAGGTAGGACTTTGGTGGGCAACACTCTTCAAGGACGCAAAAGTATATGCTAGATCATGTGATGTTTGTCAACTCATGGGCAAGTCGTCAGGCCGAGACAAACTACCACTACAACTAGTCAAAGCTCTACAAGCATTTGAGAAAGGGGTAGTTGACTTCATTAAACCAATCAACCCCATATCCAAACATTCAAAATCTTGGTACATCATTACTACGACTAACTACCTTACCCATTGAGCAGAAGCAGTGTTGTACAATACTATTCAACAGATATTGCTGCCAGGTTTATTTTAGAGAACATCATTACTCGATTCGGATGTCCCGGGAGCCTAACCAACGATCAGGGAGCTCATTTTCTTAGCAGCACTATAGAAACACTTACCACAAAATTTCTGATTCAACACCATAAGAGCATTCCATACCACCCATAGGCCAACGGAGTAGTTGAAGCCTTCAATGAGATCTTGGAAAAAGGACTAACAAAGGTCTGTTGTGCAAACCAGGAGGACTGGGATGACCGAGTTCTAGCTGTAATATGGGATTACAGGACAACCACAAAGAAAATCCATAGGTACACACTGTTCCAGTTGGTTTATGGGAGAGAGGCAGTGGTGCCTACAAAGTTCATCACTCCAATTTTGTATATTGCATGGGTCACACGCATTACGGAAGAGGAATCCATTGTGCAGAGACTTACATAACTACAAGAACTCGAGGAGACCAAATTTATAGCAGACTTTCATCAGTTGGTTGAAAAAGAAAGACAAAAATATTGGCATGATAGGCACATTAAGACCAAGGTATTCACGCAAGGATACAAGGCGCTACTCTATGATAGACAGTACCAGAAGCATCCTAGAAAATGTGTATGCACTAGTTGGGACCATTCATGATTGCGGAGATCCAACCATCAGGAGCAGTCTGACTCACGCAAATGGATGATCTACTGTGACCAGGATGGGTGAATGGCGCTCGCCTAAAGCCCTTCCTGTCTCACAACTGAGGAAGAGGGACTGTCGTTCTATTCCAAAAGAGCTTGTACAATAGTTAGATTTGAGTTTTCTGAAATTTTTGTAAGTTCAGTAATAAAGTCAATATGCACGGCGTTGCACCATTACACATAATTCATTTTCTGATTAAGTGTTGCTTGATATAAAACTAATGACTCATCAGTACAGGATCCAAAGCTTAAGAGACTCCATTAATGACAGTCATTAAGATGACAGGGACAACCTCTGTGGTCGGAGAAAGGATGAATTCGAATATGATTGAAATCCATATGCCACATGAACCTAGTCTAGTCACAACCTTTATTGACATTGTGGTACCACGTCTGAAGTCTGTTAAGCCATAAAGTCGCGTCATGCAAATATTCCATCGAAGTTCACGCCCGGATACACAACCGTCAAAAGGAAAGGTATGAAATTATCCACGTCTCTATTCCACTCACAAAAATAAGTAAATGTCAGAATCGCCTAATAGGATTTACCCTGTTAAATTGTCCCCTCAGACAACTAAGATCTCATTGCGTCCATACAGTCATGATGAACAACAGTTATTTCTAAACTCACGGATCAAGCCAAGTATAATTCCCTTAGAACTCACCCGAGAATGCATCATTCCCAAAAGAAGCATATCCATTTCTGAATTCAGTAGAATGAACCAGTCGATACCATTGTGAAATATGTCATCCTTAGCCGGCTGTAGAAGCCTGAATGCTGAGAGCCACAGCTAGCCGAAGTGCCATGGTGAAAGAAGCAGTACTAGATGAACCCTATGACCCCCGAGTCGAGGTCATTGGCAATCTAAAGGGGAAAGTGAAGCATGTTAATCTCCTCGACCTTGAGCTCACAGATTCAGTCTTGTTTCCAAAGATGCACACAGATGTCCTTTGGGAGATGGCCCTGGATGGACTCGGAGGTATGCAATTTGTGCCAAAAGAAGACTTCATCAACTTATTCAATTCGACCATCATGAACCTGAGAGACCTACCAGTCTTTAGTACCACGGGTGAGATTGCGTGGTGCATGAAATTTCTGATAAGTAGGGTGCATGACAGAAGACTATGCTTAAACAAGCGGTATCCAATCCATGCACAAGACATCCAACATCTTACTGGACTATCCTCCCAAGGAGAGGATGTGTCGAAAGGATTCCAGGGTCCTGGTAAGCACGGGAAAAAGAAAGGCGAGCTCAGCATGTACGGGAAATTCAACACAAAGAGAGGAGGACGCACAATATTAATTGAACCAATATTACCCGAGATAGTTTGGATTGGTTGTTACATCATAGCCAGCAAGGTTATGAGATCATACTACAAGGGAGAATGCACTCTATATGCATTATCAGTCGCTGACTTTTGTGCCAATGGAGTAGTGTTCAATTGGTGTAGTTACCTGCTAGAGGAACTACTAGTGGCATGCGAGGAGGCACAGGATAAGGGAGGGACCTTCACTTATGGATATATACTTGTGGCATTAACAATGTTCAAATGGAAGCCACCTATGGGCATATAGCTGGCAATACCAGATAAGGGTCACATGGCGAAAATGATCGAGCCATGGCAATCCATACCAGAGTCAGAGAATACAGCCTTCAACGCCACAACATTTTCTAAGTGGTACAACAACTTGGTAGATGCAACACAAAAGTTGTGCATCCCACAAGAGCTTCTAAACTACAATACGAGAAATATCACCTTCATCTTGAACCGACACCATACATTTGTCTAGCTAAGACATGTCAGCAGGGAAAATTTCCACACAAGGATGCTATCGTTATATCTAGACGAGGAGGCCTTTGACATGGAAGTCATGTCATGGCCAGGAGTCAAATGCAACCCACGCAAGTTGGGGATGCATTATACCTTGCCTACAGAGCTATTGAAGAAAAAAGACAAGGAAGTAGGAGAAGGACCAAGCTCAGAGTGCAAGTGCTAGTTGCATTCTAAAAGACCCTAAAGGTAAGAAGATATTGATAGATTGTACATTGGAATTTGAATGTACTAACAACACTGCTAAATATGAAGCCATGATTCAGGGATTAAGAAAGGCAGTTGACATGCAGGTCAATTTGTTGAAACTTTTTGGTGATTCTTAAATAGTCATAAGGTAGGTACGGAATACTATTCATTGTATTTCTAGTCACCTTAAACATTACCAGCAAGAGGTATGGGATTTAATCAAGAGTTTTGATGCTTTTAACATTAGTCCTATTCCTTGTTATTTGAACTTTGATGCGGACCTTTTAGCTAATGAAGCTTATAGGTTAATTCCATCATAAGGATTAATGTCTAACACTATTTTTGTGGAATTTATATATAGGCCCTTAGTACCTAACAACATAACCAATTGGAGGGTGTTTATAGATGATCAATAGATCATCAATATCCTTACAATGAAAGATATTTTTAAATATTTGTCCATTGATGAAAAACAACATGATCAAGAAGTGAACTGTCAAATAGAAGTCTTTGGAGAGGAAACAACTGAGGGTAAAGAAATTTCAAGGAATTATGTCCCTAAATATGTGGTGAGATTAGAAAAGTTATATGATCTTCAAGATAAATTCAAGAAAGTGACCAACTGTAAAACCAATAGTTCATCCATGCAATATGAGGTCATTAACTTGGTAACATATAAGAATACTTAGACAGACAACCTTGGAACCAATCGCTCTCCTAGAGAAAAACATGCCTTCGTCAGACTATTCAAACAATAAAAGGAATTTTGCTTGGACATATGATGATCTTAAAAGTTTTGATACCAAAATCATCCAACATGTCATTCCAATGAAGCCTGATGCAAAACCCTTTCAACAGAAGTTGAAGAAAATGCATCCCAATATTGAACCTCTAGTGAAAGAAGATTGAATAATTTATTGGTTGCTAAGATTATTTTCCCTATAAGACATACACAATGGATAGCCAATATAGCCCATGTGAGGAAGAAGAATGGGGATATCAGAGTATGTATAGATTTTAGAAATTTGAATAGGGCCTTTGAGAACGATATTTATCATGCTCTTCCTATGGAGCAGATTTTATAGTGTGTATCTAGATTTGAAATGATATCACTCTTAGATGGATTCTCAGGGTACAACCAAGTCTTGGTTTCCCATGATGATCAGATGAAGACTACCTTCAGAACTAAATGGGGAACATATGCTTATAGGAAAATGTCTTTTGGACTGATAAATTTTGGGGCCACATTTTAGAGAGATCTGGACATAAAATTCAGAGAACAGATTGGTAAATATGTTGTTGTATATTTATATGATGTTATTGTCTTCTATAAAAATATAGTAGATCATGTCGGCTACCTCAAGCAAAGTTTTGACATATGTAGAAGGTATGGCATTTCTCTTAACCCTAGGAAGTCCATTTTTATAGTACATGAAGGAACAATTCTAAGATTTGTGGTATCTAAATCAAGGATAATGATTGAGACAGAAAGGACAAAGGCCATTTCAAATATTTCCTTTCCACATAATAAGTAATTAATGCAATCTTTACTTGGAAAAATCAATTTTATATGCAGGTTTGTTCCAAGTTTCTCTGAATCTACAAAGCCTTTGCAGGACATGATAAAGAAGAGTGTCGAATTCAAGTGGGGCCCTAAAGAAAAAGAATCCTTCATTGGAATTAGGGAATAAGTAGCAAAAGCGCCAAATTTAATTAGCCATGATTTTAATAAAGATTTCATCTTATATAAATTTTCTTTTGACATTGCATTTGCAGCGGTTCTTACCTAGAAAAATAATGAAGGAAATGAATTTCCAATTGCATTCGTGATTTCAGGACTACAAAGGGAAGAGTTGAACTATCTTGAGGTGGATAAACATGCATATGTTATCTTTAAAGTAGTGAAACACTTCAGACCTTACCTTCTCAAATCCAAAACCAAATATGTGGTGCCCTACTCTACAATTATAAATCTACTGGCACAAAAATATTTGGGAGATAAATGAGTTGATTAGATGACTGCCTTGTAGAAATATGACTTGGAAATTAGGCCTGCCAAAATAGTGAAAGAAAAAGGTGTTGTAGGAAAATCTCCCTGCGGACAGGTAGATTGCCTCAAAGAGCTAGACCCTAAACTCTAAGACAGAAAGTGCTTAACGTGGACACTGACTTCCTTTCAAATCTATACAAACTAATACATGAGAAGGAAAGAGAATAGAAGTACCTCTTTATCGACGTTTGTCCCTGCACGCTCCAAGTTGAGCTCCAATTGTTTTCTCCTCGGCGAGCCCTGTAGACAAACAAAGTACGATCGCTTCCTACTCTATTGATATTAGCTTGAAAACAGATCTATCTATCAGTGATAAGTTCATGTAAAATCAGACACAAACTAGAAAGAAATAGGCCAAGTGTGTCATATTAATGAGAATAATGACAACAGTACTTACAATCGTAGATGTGAATGTGACAGCTTCGTCAAGTCCCCTTTGTCTAACCCTTGCTTGAAAGATCCACAACTTGGATGATAACAGCTTCACTGATCACTCTCCTTTGATTGACTGTGTGTTTCCTATGAGATCATAGGTTTCATGCTAGCAATTATTTCCCCTTTTCACCATTGGAAAGCTTTCTTATATAGCCTTGGAGAGGCTTTAACCACTTGAGATATCCTTGGGGAAGTTGAGGATTTGCCTCCCCTCCAAAAACTCAATTTTTCAGATGGAAAAAGGTTTGTAAGCATGTTGACTCGTTTCTCCTCTTCCAAATCAAATGTTTGAGGTGTTTCAAGTGTCCTTCTCATGTCATTATAGGCACAACATAGGCATCATGGCAGTATTCTTCCCTGACACTTACGACACTTGTGACCTTGTAATGACGACACTTGCGACACTATAAAAGTGAGTATTTTTTATGTGTAACAAAAGGAATTTGTAAACTTGTAGTAGATTCAAAAGAATCATTGAGTGATGAAGAAGAATTGTATAATGAAGGATATATAATAGAAAATGAAGTTTATTACATCCCTGCTCCTATTGATTCATGGTACTATGAGCTGAAATATTCCCTAACTCATGGTAGTTTCCCCCAATTTTTAGAACCTATAAAAAGGAGAGCTCTCATACTAAAATCTACACAATATTGACTTATCAATGGAATTCGTTTCAAAAGAAAATATGATGATGTTTTGTTGAGGTGTCTTGAAAAATCAGATACAAAACGAGTTCTCCATGAACTACATGATGGTTCTACTAGAGAACATTTTGGAGGGGATATCACTACACACAAAGTTCTCAGAGCAGGATATTATTAGCCATCAATGTTTAAAGATGCTCATACATAAGCCAGAAAACGTTAAGTATGTCAAAAGTCAGTTGGAAAGGAGAAAAATCCTACATTCCTTTACAACTCGTTTCAGTTGAAATTCCATTTCAAAAATGGGGTTTAGACATCATTGGGGAAATCAATCCCAATTTATCCCAACTCCACAAATATATATTGACAACGACCGATTACTTCACAAGGTGGACAGAAGTTGTGCCTCTGAAAACAATAAATGAGAATTAGGTGATTTATTTCCTTGAATCCCACATCATTACTAGGTTTGTGTCCCTTGGTCTCTAGTTTTTTATAATGCAAAATATTTTTCATCAATAAAATTGACTAAGTTCGATCTTGAAAAAAATATAAAATTAAATATGCATCCATCTATTATCTCCAAGGAAATGGTCTTGTAGAGTCCACTAAATAAAAATTTGATCAAAATCCTCAAAAAGACTGTAATCAATCATTAGATAAGTTGGCACCTAGCTTTACCAAATGTCCTCTAGGATGATAGAGTGACACGGAAATCATCCTTATCGAATTCTCCTTTCTTCCTAGTATATGGTAAAGAGCATATTTTACCTACCCATATCTTTTTTCCTTCCTTGCAACTATCTCAGTCTTCCCAAGATAGTAATTGTCCAAATATGCAACAAAGATTGGACACTCTTCTTGAACTGGAGGAAGAAAGAGGAAAAGAGAAGAGAAAGCTAGACCAACATAAAGAGATAGTAAAGCATTGGTTTAATAAAATTTCAATTGGCAACAAATATTTTCAAGTTGGGGAACTAGTTCTAAAGTGGGACAAATCCAATGAGACTAAATGAAAACATACTAAGTTTCAATAGCTATGGCTTGGTCCTTATCAAATTCATGAGAGAATTGGACCTGAGACTTTCAAGTTCAATACATTGGAAGGGGAGATTGAGGAACTCCCTATAAATGGTTAAATTCTAAAGAAGTATTTTTCATGATCACTTATGGTGACATAGACTTGTATATAATATATTTCCTCTCATGTTGTTTTCTTTTGGAAATTTTATTTTTCTTTTAGAATGCATCTGTATAGTTTCTACTTTTCATTCCCTTTTGTGTCATTTGAATTAATTTTGAATTGGTTTGTTTGGTTTTTAATGTTGATCAAACCCTCATCTGTCTTGATTGTATGCTAATGAACAAGGAGATTATTCACTATGAGAAAGATAAAAGGGAAACTCCTTCTATTAAATTGTATTAAAGGTAATCAAAACCATGGAATATATTTTTTACAATAGAACATGGAATTAAGGGATCATGAATAAAACAGTGGAAACTTGGAGATGAACACATCTTTTAAAATACCGATAAACTATTAAGTTACACATTGGAGAAAAAAACAAGCAAAGTTGGATGTGACTGTATTTTTTTCCTTCCCATGGTGATACTCTCGCAATGAGCTTCAGGGCTTAGATGCAAGAAAAATATTAGCATATAGTTATCTTTTGGGTATTATCTGAAAGCTCCATTCAATGCATACTAAATTGTTGATTATGCTATGACTTCATGAGGTAAACCCATAAGGACAATGTGTATTGGAATTGCTAGCATATCTAAGAAACTCTCATATCACCCCACTTCCTTCACACCCTATTTGAATACACAATACTTATATACAAATATATAAGGGTGAGCATAATATGAAATAATAAGGAAGTTGAAAGAACTATTATTTGTGTGGGAAGTACAAGTAAACACGTTGGGGCTATGGATGCTCACTGACAATAGGGCAATTCTTGTATGATACCGAGGTAAATTTTTTGGGGCCATGGACGCTCGTTGGTAGCGAGGCAAGCCTGTAAAAGAGAGATGATGAACAAACATCGACAAATAGTCAATTACAAAAGGTCCATTTGTGGTGTTATACCCAAGGAAGGAATATGTGGGTATTATCTTAAATCAACTAACCTCGTATATTGGCTTGAGAAGAATGCTTAGAAGAGTCCTTAGAAGTTTTTATTAAATGTTTATATCTTTCAAAAGAAACACTTAGTGATGTGGAACCCATGGTACATGTAGAAACTACATTTTCTTAAATACTTTATCTTTAATATTCTAATGTAATATCTGAGTTCTCTGAAGGACGTAGATAATCGATTCATCCCATTGTGTTGCCATTTGTTGTGCCTGCAACAAATCCCATT
>ML809243.1:64656-120746 GCA_009831015.1 Picea engelmannii
AAATGTACGACTTATTGAATGGGTGTAATGAATTGTTTATGAGTGGTGGTCGATAGGGTAAGGTGGCCGACAAGGTGGTTTTTGGAGGTGGCTGACAGGGTGACAGGGACGGCTGCACGAAAATACAGGAGTGGGAGGTTACGGAGGACAAGGGTTACGGTCGGGTTACAGTTCTGGAATGTGGAGAGATGTATGCGTGGACGGAAGAGATACGGGGAGGGTTTATGGTCAGGGTTACGGGGTGGGATGTGTGGAGAGGTGGACGACCGGGAATGTGGTGCGGGGATTGGGGAGTGTGTGGTAGGGAGTGTGCGTAGGCTGCTGGAATTATAGATGTGGAAATTTGGGGAGTGTGAGGGAATTGGGGAGTGTGCGGGAGGGGGCTGTGGGATCGGGATGGGGAGTGTATCGGGGGGAGAACAGGCTACGGAAATGGGGAGGGCAATGTTATGGGTTTTGAAAGTTGGTTGCGGACCGTGAATGGGACATGCGTGTCGGGTTTGTCAGTTGGCTGCGGACCGGGAATGGAATGTGTGTGTGTGGTCGGGGGTGGGAGGGATAGGTCGCGTGGGGTCTGCGGAGGCTAGACAATGGGAAGGTTACGAGACACGCTGGTTTGTGGGTCTATAAGGGCGCGGGGGTCTACGGGGCTAGACACCGGGAAGGGTTACAGAGAATAGGTAAGGGTACAGGAAAAGGAAGGGGAAAAGGGACGTCAGGGCTAGGGAATAGCTAGGGGGTTACGGGAATAGTTAGGGGTTGGGAGTTGTGCTGGAGCGGGGGAACGAAATTACGGGAGGGAAGGGTAACGGGAGGTGTGTGAGGAAGTAGGAGAAGAAAAAGACAGAAAAAACAGGGATAGGGAAAAAAAGAAAAGAAGAAACGGGAATGGGGAAGTTGGGAAAATTTATGGTAGCTGGAAGGTGGAATGAACAGGGGTTGGGGAGGACCGAAAAAGCTTTGATACCACTGTAATAGATAACCAGGAATGCAATTGTATAATATGTATAAAATCTAAATAATTGATAAAATATATGATAAAAATGATGATTTACAATTGAGAAGGAGGGCTTGATTATATACCCACACAAGGGTGCCCTTTCACCACTAGACATGTCTTTTGGAGAACATGTCCTTTCATTATTACTAATTACTATATTACTATTACTAACTATTTACTAATTAATTATTATGTTATGAACATTTATTTATATGTATTTATATTCATAACATGGGGTTATGGGAATCTAAAGAACGCGAGAATTTCTCTCGCTTCTCATATGTGTGGAGGAGCACCATCCTCCACTCATCCAAGCTCTTACAAGAACACCGTGAAAACAGGTATTTCCGCTCCTTCGCGGTCCAAGGCTGAAACTTCTGGAGAAAAGGATCTTTTTGGCTTTGCCTTCATTGTGGAGTAGTCTACAGAACCTCCAACATCAGAAGTTGAAGATCCCCACGTTTATGGCTCTACTTTTATCTACCAGGAAAAATCCCTCATTTGTCGCTTCAACGGACTATGGCCCTCAGCCACTGCGCTAAGAGAATGGGTAAACAAGACCTGGTTGTCAGGTCATGAGTTGTTCTTTTTCTCCAAAGGATTCTTCATTGTCAACTTTTCCACAAAAGCAGACTGCTAATGCATGTTAGAGCAAGGTCCATGGTTCTGGAGAAGATCTGGTCTTTCCATGCAAAGATGGTTCCTTGACTTCAACTAGTTTACTATGACTGCCATGACTACATCGGTCTGGGTAAGACTCCCTAATTTACCTCCACATTTTAATACTCCAGCTTTTTTACCTAACCTATGCAATGTGTTGGGTAGGTTTATTAAGATTTCAACATACCGGATAACAAAAGGCTTCATCACTTTCGCCCGCATATGAATTGAAATTGACCTCAGTCAAGGGCTTCTGAATAGGATTCTTATATATTGGACTGAGGATGATCCTTACATTCAGATGGTCGATTATGAGAACACCACCTTCATGTGTCACTCCTGTAAGAAAACAGGGCTCCTCTAGGCAACTTATCCTTTATCCCCAACCCCATCCTCATCCCCTGGAGCACAGAAAAGGGATAATGGCTTGCAAGACCCTGAAAATCTCAAAATATGCTCAAACTCTTCATCTAAAAACAAGCAGCATCACAAATATGCCCCAACTCCTCCACCTTCTACAACACCACCATAGTCTCCAACAAATGCACAACATCCAACTACAGACCCAAAACATAGCCTTCGACTTAAGAAAAAAATCTTGAAGCTTCAGAAATATTGATTTTGATTCCCGTAGTTCAGACTTTGCACCCGCCCTTGAAAAGGATGAATCGAATGACATAATCATGGCCACAGCCCCACTCTCAGGGACTCAGAAACGTCCTCATGAATCAGATAATTCAAACAGTGACATAGAAGCACCCTTAGCTTCAACAACTCAATATTCCGGCATTTCTTCAGACCATCTGGATTTGGTGGCAAATATTGTTAAGCCTGTCAGTTCCTCTGGTTGGATTGATATTCGTAAGAAAAAAGGAAGAAAGGATCCTCTCTGCCCAACAAAATGATTTGGCCCTTTCTCCTTATATTGTAATGTTTCATCTTAATATGCCCACGCACTCCTTGTGTCTCTCTTTTAGAATAGGCTAGTCTCTAGTGCTCCCCTGTTCACTTTATGGGGGGTCTTTTACTATCAACAAGTCGATGTATCACTTTGCAATTTTTCCTAGATTGAATAGAAGGATTCTCATCTAGTTTATTTACAAAAAAAAAACAAGAAGTTAGTTAAGGGAAAATAAGTTATGAATTGACTAATTATAGAAAAGTTAGTTGCAACAAGAAGTTGTGAGTAAAGATAAATTATTTAAATAATAAAGTATTCAAAGTGGTTGCAAAGAGAATTTTTTTAAATAATAAAGTAGTCAAAGTGGTTGCAAAGAGAAATTACTTAAATAATAAAGTGGTTGCAACAAGAAGTGGTGAGTTTACCATTTATGGATAAGTCAAAGTGGTTGCCAAAGAAATTAATTAAATAATAAAGTTAGTTGCAACTAGAAATGAAGACTTTACTATTTGTAGTAAAGTGAGTTAGAAGTGGAAAAGTGGTTAGAAGTGGGTTAGCCCTAAAAGAAGGAAAGTGGGTTAAGTTGGTTAGAAGGTAACCCCTTGAGGAAGCTACATGGAAGTATAAATAAGAAAGAAAGGCTCTCCCATTAACATCTATTGAATATCATTGAATATCTATTTTGTGAAAGGTTATTTGGGAAGGTATTATTGATACAGAAAAAGTGCAGTAGAAAAATCACAGCAGGAAAAGTGCGGCAGAAAAATCGCGGCAGGAAAAGTGCAACAGAAAAATTGCGGCAGGAAAAGTGCAGCAGAAAAAGTGCGGTAGAAAAATTGCGGCATAAAAAGTGCGGCAAAAAAATCGTGGCAAGAAAAGTGTGGTAGAAAAATCACTGCAGGAAAAGTGCGACAGAAAAATTGCGGCAAGAAAAGTGCGGTAGAAAAATCGCGGCAACAGATTTCGGGTAGAAAAACTACTGCAGCAGAACACTACAAGAAGAAAAAGGTATGGTTTTCATATGTGTAGTGTTGAATCTATAAATCTGGTTGAGGGTTTGCCTTATAAATCTGTTGGATTCCCTCTTGGAATTTTAAGGCTTATTGTAGAGTTGATCCGAGGCAGATCTACTGAAGTTTAGTATTGGTTCATGTTTAAGGGATTTTGGTTGAGGTATGTTGCTGAAGTTATTGGTACTAGAGGTTGTATAACAGTGAGGTTATGGCACATAGTTGATGTGAGGATTTATCGTATTTTATTTATGGAGAGTGTGGTGCATTGCTAGAGATATCTTGTTAGTTATATTGGTGTATGTTATTGGTATATGGTAGAGGTATATGATTGGGTACATGGATGAGATACATACTTGAAGTACATTGTGATCTTGATACATCTTGTTGAGGCATAGTTTGGTTTGTTGTTGATACATGATTGGTACATGTTGTTGGTTATATTTATATAGTGTTGATGTTCATGGTTGATGTACATGATTGATGTGCATTGTTGGCACATTGTTTGAGTGATATTCTTATGATTTTGTGTGTGAGATCTATGTTCTCATATCTGATATATTGAGGAGAGTATTGGTACATGTTGTTTGTGTATTTAGTTTTGTTGGTATAGGAAAGGCACAGGTACAAGTTGGTTACAGGACAGTGGCACAAGTTGATTACAGGTAAGTGGCATAGATTGGTACAGGTTTACAGCAATATATCTCACAGTGACATTGGTTCCATCATTCTACTTATATTCAGGGTGGTTGGATGGGGCAAAGATAGGTGGTTGTAGCCGGAGAACATATGGGGTTGTAGCCTCCTTATGGTTGTATCCATATAATTGGGAAGTTGGAGCTTCCCTCATGTTGTAGCCCGAGAAACTAGGGGGTTGGAGCCTCCTTCCAATTGTAGCTGGAGAATTGGAATTTGGTGCTTCCTTGAGTGTAATTCTTGACATATAAGAAAAGCATTTTGTGGTTTTCTCCCGCATTGGGTTTCCACGTAAGTATTGGTGTATTGTGCATTGTGTGGATGTGTTTTTTATTGTTTATTATGCACTGATGAATGTTAATTTTATAATACAGTAAGATATTGATGATCAACATATGAACATGGTTTAATAAATAAAATAATATACATTATGGTTTAAAGGATTAATAATTGGTATAATTTCTCATTATTGATTCACCCCCCCCCCCCCTCTNTTCCCCCCCCCCCCCCCTCTCTCAGTAATCCAACAATATTGCATCATGTTCAAACATTTATTTTTTTGCAGTCCCAAAGCTGCAGGCTTATCGAATATTTTCCATTGGGTTCTCCCTATAGAAGAGTGAATTTGTCTTGCCTTAATATTTTTCCAAAACCCGATGGGCGCAAGCCTATCGAGCCCGCCATTTTGGGTTTTCCTTTTTTGAATGTTAAGTTAAACTTTTCAATGTTTTTTCCTGAAATCCAAAAGTAGCAAGTCTTTAGGGTTCCTCATTTTGGATTCACTCCATCGAAAAGTCCAATTGTTACTATTGTTATCCCCCCTAGCCTAGGGGTAAATAAGGAGATGATGTCTTGAGGCCCGCAAGTAGCAGACATGGAGTGTTGAGAGTTGGATGGACAACACAAGCCATAGAGCCCCTCTTCTTCACTATGCTTCACCATCATCATCAGCAGTAAAGAAACATCGACCACACTATCCTGGTCCACAGAGGGCGACAGGTCTTGCTTCATGAGGTAACTAGTCAAGTCTCATGGTGAGTATCATTTTAATATTTGGGGCATTTAGATAAGTTTCAGAAGGTTGTTTTTTATTATGAAACATTTCCTCAGAAGTTATGTTTTTTACCATTTTTCACTTTGGTGGTTATCCTGAGGTTTCTAGTAAGTTGGCCATCCCCGAGGAAAGGGGTGCTACTTGGGGTTATTCTTGATGGGTCATCATGCCATTCTCAATACTCTTTTATCACTTTCCATCTTCATTCCCCTCTGCATCCTCATATTTTGGGTTTTCGGGTTACATGTACCCCAAAAGGGGGCTTGTGCTTCATTATATTATGGGAATAGGGGCTAAAGGCCCAGAGGTTATTGCAGCTAGCATCGATAAAAATAAATAAAAGAAGAGCAACCATGATCAAAATGCAGTGGCAGGGATACAAAGCGACACAAAATCCATACTACTAAACTTGATCTCTACCTTTCTAGGTGTCTGCCCTAAGTCCTGAGTGCGAATGAACATCTCACCTATTTGAAAAGGACTTATAAATATATCACTTGAAAGGAGATGCATTTAATGCATAAATCAAGAAACCTTGTGAAGGGGACTTGCAGATTATCTAAAGAAAATAAAGAAAAAGGAAAGTATAGGGCTTGTAAAAGGTTGCACCCCAAACGAAAGGTAACTCAAGGATGTAGTGCACCCTCCACAAATGTGCCCATGGAAATGAGACCATATGAGACCCTTGCATGTTAATGACCCCATGCCCAGAAGTTTCTCCCCATCTACCTCACATTCATTACATGGCCTAGATAGGTCTCACATAGGAAACACTCCTCTACTTGGGAAATTAGCTTACCCAATAGGACCTTTCGATAACCCTCCCATATCTAAATTTGGTAATTTGCATAAAGTCTTTGAGCATGTGTTTAATTTGAAATGAGGATCCTATGTGCTTGTTTGGGTGGCTCTTGTATTAAGATCGATTTACTTGGCATGATTCATATGAATTTTGGACCCTTGGAGAGAATACCTTGTTTGTATTTGCATGATCTTGCTTGGTGACATTTTTCATGGAGAAAATATGTCACTTGGACCTTCGTATTGGTGTAAAATCCCACAAGTTGGACGTAGAGCCCCACAAAAGGGAGGTAAAAATTATGATCATTGCACACTTGGTGATGTCATTGGCCCATAAAAGAGGCCTATGATGATGAGATTTGCATGACATCACCCTTTTATGCTAGAGCATTGCACTTTTGGAGCATGACATCAAGTTTTAAGAGCTTGATTTGACATGGGTTTTTCACATGGTGGAGTTGTGGGATGTTTTCCCCACATGTTTTAGACTGGTGGGATGGTGTGGAACCATGGGGAGATGATTCCCTAGCCTTTGTATGCTATCTCACCCAAAGAACACCCTTGAAGAAGATGTTGGGGACTTAATTCACTTTCTTTTGTTATTTTTGGTCATTATTTAGCACATGTGGACAAAAATCAAATCGATTTGGTTAAAGTCAATGAAAAACATAATGTTTCACCTAAAATTAAGGATTTGGTTGTAAATTGGACCAAACTAAGACTTCAGTTTCCTCTATAAATAAGAGGCAAGTCTTCTTTCATTTTTCATAATTTATCATGGGAGATTTATCTCTCTCTTGAAAAAAATTGACCCTCTTCTCTTGTGGAAATTCAAGCCATGTGACTTGCTTTCTTGGGTGATTCGAGATCTTTTCATCGTGACTTATAAAGAATTGTATTAAATGAGCATAAATTAAAGTGCACCATTAAAGAAGGGAAAACTAAAAAATGAAGAGACATAAGCATCAGATCTGAACACAAAACTTGATAACGGAGTTCGTCCCTGGTGGACTACGTCTCCAGGTCCTGCTCTCAAATGGATAGGCTCTTTTATTAACTCGGAAAAAGAATTTGGAAAATACATAAAAATACCACATTCTGAAATCAATCTGCATAAATAATGCTCAGATCAGAAAAAAGACATCACCATTGAATTCGTGGCGTCGAATTACCCAAAAATGATTGTCTCCATGCCTCGATTCGGCTCTGGCACTCCCGGGCCCAAGCAGAATTTCATCTCGATTTGTGTGCCCTCTGCAACCTACAATCATGATAGTCCTTTGCCTCGTAATCCATTCCCATAGTCATACATTCTATGCCCCCTTGGTGGCTGGCGGAAACTTGGCTTTAAAAGAAAACTGGGCAGACAGATGTTTCAACAGAACCATTAGGCGGATTGGTTATGGCGCTAAAGTTAGAGCGTTGGATGTGGGGAGGTGCCAGGGTCAAACCCTGCGGGATCCCATTTTAGTGTTATAGTTATAACCTCTACTATATTTAGTTGGTGTCTTATAGATGTGGCGTTTGTTGCCAGATATGGCAGGACCTCCACCAGATTTGGTGGGGTCCTGCCCATATATTTTTTTTTATTTTTCGGTTACGGGCCCTCCTTGGGAATTTCGTGGGTGCCATGTGTCGCCTATTGATTGCACCATGTGGTGCCCACTGATTGGTCCACCTATTTGTTGACATCACTGACCTGTCAATCCATACATGACATGTGGTACTTCCTGGATGGTTCCATGTGGCGTCGCCTGGGGGTGACATGTGGCACTTTTCTACTGGTCCACATGGACCCCTGAAAAGCCCATTGGAGGGTGACACATGGAAGCTTGTGGTGTTTCCATGTGGCATCCTAGAATTAGTAGCCTTCATGTTGACATCACCCTGCCGTGTCAACTTCCGACATCATGCTGACGTCAGCAGTACAGACGATGATATGGCCCATGTTGACTTGACTTGTTTGACCACAACTTTGACCATGAATATCTTCCAAACCATAACTCTATTTTACGAGTCGTTTGCATCGTTAGAAATCCTACGACACAATTTTCATGATCATGACATTTTCACTGAGTTTTGGGAACTTTGAATTTTTTCCCTTTCTCTTTTTGTTGAAGCCATTCTAAGCATTCTGAGTTGCCTCTGTGAGTTATGAGTTGTTCTTTGCCTTCTCTAGATCATTTTTGGATCACACCTTCCCACTGAGATATTTTTGGACCACCAAAAGCTTTAATCAATCAACAAGTAAGTGAGGGAAGAGTCCCCTCACTTTGTCCTTCTCGATCCACTTTGCCTTACTTGGATGTGTGCCTTTTAAGCCTACTCAAAGATAATCAACATCACCTCTACATGAAGTCCTCGTCCTCCTATCTAGGATAATATCTTCCTATATCTCATCCAAGTACTCAGGTGCAAACTCATCAAATGATGGTGTTGAAACTTCCTCATCTTGATCCATGATCATGGGAGGCTCAAAACGTTTCAAGTTCTCAACGTTCACAACTGAGTAAATCTGCATATAAGGTGGAAGATCCAGACGAAAAGCATTTGTACCACTTTTCTCTAAGATAGTGAAGGGTCCATAATGAATGGGCTTAAGTTTCTTGCCTTCACCCTTCAATCTCTCCTTGTTGATGTGAAGCCATATCTAGTCTCCAACTTGGAGCTGATGATAAACTTTGTGCTTGTCATATCGAGCTTTATATTGTGCTTGACTTTTCTCCAACTGTTCCAAGACTACCTGGTGTATCTAATGAATCCTCTGGATGAACTTGTGGGCTCTATCCTCTGATCATTCTTCATTTACATCAGCATATCTCTCGTACATCAAGTCCAAAGGAACCTTTGGTAGGTACCCAAAACATGTCTCAAAAGGTGAACTTTGAGTGGATGAATGTAAATCTCGGTTGTACGCATGTTGTACATAGGGTATATGTTCATCCCATAAATTGGGACGCTTGTTGCAGTAGCCTCGAAGAAAAAGTACCATTGTTCAATTTACCACTTCTATCTGGTCATCGGTTTGTGGATGGAAAGCAGTGCTCCTCTTCAATTTGGTGTCCATCATTTTCCACAAGCTAGTCCAAAATTTCCCAAGGAATCGAGTATCTCAATCCGAGACGATGGATGTGGGTAATCCAAAGTGAACCCAAACATGTTGAAAGAAGAGATTAGCAGTCTGCTCAACAGTAATATGATTTTTACATGGCATCAATATACACATATTTTTGAACCTATCCACTACAACATACAAATAATCATGTCCCCCTTTGGTCATTGGTAAACCCCCTACAAAATCCATGGAGACACTTTCCCACGGATGGGATGGAACAGGAAGTGGTGAGTATAGCCCCAATTTTCTATTAGTGGGATTACAAGTAGAACACATCACACACCCCTTTACATATTTAGTTACAATTGCTTTCATTTGAGGCAAGTAACAAAACCTCTGCAAATGAGCCATAGTTTTTCCTACCCCAAAATTCCCAGACACAAGAGAAGTATGAGCTTCTTGTATTACATGGACTCGTTCACTTGTAGGAATACATAGATTTCCAAGATGGTAGAGTAGTTTTACCTGCAGACAATAGTTCTCTACTTGTGCACCAAGGGTTAGATTTGCGTATACTTCTTTAAAATCTTCATCGATGGCATATTGTTCTACATAGTTATCATGAGATAAAGACGTATTCTTTAAAATAACAGAAGCAACAATAGGAGGTCTAGAAATCATATCAGCACCTTGTTACTTGTACCCTTTTTTGTACTTGATTACCAAGTGAAATTGTTGTAGAAAACCAATCCACCTGTAGTTTCGAGATTGTTGCAATTTGGTCTGTGATTGAAGATACTATAAGGGTTGGTGATCTGTATGTATGATTTTTTCCTTCCCTAACAAGTAGTGCTTCCATTTCTTTACGCTCTGGATTAATGCATACAACTCTTTATCATATGTAGGATAGTTAACAACAACTTGGTTAAAAGTTTCAGAGTGGTAACAGATAGGCTTACGATATTGCATCAATACTGCACCCATGGCATATCCGTTGGAATCTGTCTTGATCTCAAAAGGTTGTTGAAGATTCGACAGTGCTAATACCGGTGCGGTACTGATCTTCCCCTTCAAAGTGTTGAAAGATTTTTGTTGCTTTCCTTCTTACTGAAAAGTGTTCTTCACATTGGTTAAGGCATGCAAAGGAGTTGCTATAAAGGAGAAGTTGGGAATGAATCTCCTCCAATACTGGACTTCACCTAAGAAGCTTCGAACTTCAGTTACACTTTTTGGCTCGGGCCAATTTACAATTACATCAATTTTGGAAGGGTCAATTTTCAATTGTCCTCCTCTTACAATATGACCTAAGTACACAAGTGCAGTCTTGCCAAATTCACATTTAGACAATTTTACATATAGATTTTCCCTTTGCAAAGTATCCAATACTTTATTTACATGCCTCACATGCTCATCCCAAGTCCCGCTAAAAACAAGAATTTCGTCTAAATATAGAATCACAAAGTCATCTAGGAAAGGACTAAATGCATCATTCATGACATGCATGAAAGTTGTCGGAGTATTACAAAGCCCAAATGGAATAACCAACCACTCAAACAATCCATGTTTGGTTTTAAAGGCAGTTTTCCATGCATCTTGGTCTGCGACTATGATTTGATGATATCCACTGCATAAATCCAACTTAGTGAAATAGATAGCATTCTTCAATTGATCAATTAAATCATCTATGTGAGGAAGAGGGTATTGATTTTTCACCGTGATTTTATTTAAAGCCCGGTAATTGAAACACATTTGCCATGTGCCATCCTTCTTTGGCACCATTGTGATCAGAGAACCATAAGGAGATGAACTGAGTCTGATGACCCCTTGATCTAATAAGCCATGTACCTACTTCTTGATCTCTGTCATCTCCACAACTGACATCTTATACATGCCCACATTAGCAAGAGGAGAATCATGTTGAAGATGTATCTCATGTTGGATTTCCCTCTTAGGACGTAATCCATCGGGTTCCTTAAAAATGTCATCATACTTAGAAACAATATCAATTAATTCATTTTTATGAGATGGATCACACCCTTGGAAAGCGTCGGATGTCCCAACATCTTTCTCTCTGATGACCATGAGTACATATCTCTTATTAGTGTTTATGAGCCTTTTCATTTGACCTACACTAACAAGTGTGTGTTTACCCTCATGATGTGGGACCTAACAATATATTCCACTCCCCCTTTAGTAAGGTGGCATTTGTTCTCATGACGAAATAAGACTACTTTTCTATCATAAAGATAATGACTTCCCAACACTATGCCACATATATCAAGTGGTACAACATCCAAATCCACTTCATCAATCAATTTTGAATCAATAGCAAATTTGATCCTACATTGTTTGGTGACATTAAGTTTTGCCTTATCACATACCCAACCAAGAGGATAAGGCTTTGGATGTGGTTTCATTTCAAGACCCATTTTCTTGACAAGTTCTTCAGATATTAAGTTTACTTGGGAACCCGTATCAAATAATGTATCTATCTTAGTATGTTTAGATACAACTCTTATATGAAATAACTCATTCCTCTTTCGTTCATCAACATGAGATTCATCATTGGAACTACAAATATCATGAAGAGAATCTTTACCTTGTACTCCAACCATTGTGATCTTTCCTTCATCTCTTGAATCAGAACCAAGATCTCATTGCACTATAGCAACGGTCTTTGTCTTCCCCTTTCCGCTGAATTGTTTCGGTTTCTTTTCTGGATGTAGTTTCCAATAGTGTTCTTCATCAGGACCGCTCTTCTTGCAATGAGTGCAAGATGGTTTTCCTCCTTCTCTCGTCACTGTAGTGGTCTTCTTTTCCTTACTTTTAAACTTCTCAAAAGTCGTTTGTGGGAAATTGGAAGGTTTCTTTGTGGGATCTTCTTGAACATGTTTCCCCTGGTTCTCAAGGTGAGTGGCTTGCACACAAACTTCGTCAAGACTAGTGGGGTTAAACAAGAGCAAAGTATGTTGAATATAACTGTGAAGTGTGCCAATATACTTCATTAAAGTTTCATAAGAATCCAAAGGAATGTTCAATGCAAGAGATTCTTCCTAAATTCTTCTGTGAAACTTTGTACAGTTTGTCCTTTACTTGGCCTTAAAGTTTTCCATTCCATCATTGCTTTATGTAAATACCCTAATGGAAAATATTGTGTCCTTATCATTGATTTAAATTTTGACAATGAGGAAAGAATCTTACCACACTTATGTCTTGAAGCTTGATCTCCCACCATACAAGAGCGGTGCCTTCCAACCTAAGAGAAGCCAGTTGCACTTTAACTTCCTCTTCATCAATATGTTGGACGCGGCAATACACTTCGACCTATCAGATCCAATTATCTAGATTTTCAGGATTAGCATCTCCATTAAACATAGGTAAAGCAAATTTTACATCAAGATTTAATAATGGTTTCTTAAAAGAGGCTTTATGGATCGAATGATGAGAATGATGAGAATGCTTAGAGCAAGAAGAACTAGAACTCGAAGGTGAAGACGGAGGCTCGTGAGGATATCCTCCAGCCCCTTAGTTTACCGAAGCATCATCATCTACATGTGCTTCCTTTTTCTTCCCTTTCTTCTTCATCCTCTTCTCGTCATCTCCATACATTCATTCAACCTGTTATCTCCTCAAATAAATTGGTGGAGATTTTTCTTTTGATGTGATAGATTGTGGTCCAAAATTTATTTCTAAATTTTTGTAGGTAGGTTAGAGAGTCTATTTTTTGTAAATAAACTCAGACAGAACTTTTGATTTGGTTTGGTCAAGCAAAAGACATAATCTCAGGTTTTGGTGGTTTAGGCGAGCCTGAAACGCACTCATTAACCACCGAAATCCTTCATTCTTGGTAGTTCAGAGGGAAAAGCAAAAGCGCGGTTAACTACTGAAAATATTTCAACGGGAAAAATGAAAAGCCCGTGCTTTTGCACGAGCCAGTTGTCAATTGGCGCAATGATGAAAACATAACCGTTGAAAGCCCATGGAGATGGTAAGGTATGCATATTCTTGTTGTATCTATCTGAAGATTGATACCCTGTTGTCCTTTTAACTGCATTTGTCATTTCAAAATTAAGACTCGGCAAAGATACAGAAACTCGTGCGTGTTTCCCGACTAACAGAAATGATTAGTCATGTAGCCCCTCACCATCTCCAGTCATGAGTACACAAATCCATTATGACCCTGATTAATCTCTAATTTGATCTCCATTCATTATCAATTCGAATTGGGAGTCATTAAGACAGTCTTGAGCCCGTGATTTCATCAAGAAAACGCATATCCAGAGATCATAATCTCATTTTTTGTGGTGATCGCTGAGTGCAGTTAGAGTTCAGTAGATCGTTATCAAGCCAATTGTCATACCATCAAGCCAAGTCGAGTCATCAGGTAGTTCAAAACCCATATTGTTTCAATTCAATTGTATATCTCACCGAAACTCGAAATTTTCTGCGTATATTCAGTCAGTATGTTGCCTAAATTCGGTAGTGATTGAGATTTGTGATCAAAACTCTGTGTCACCCTGTCCCGTTTGTTTTTCTATGAGTCATACTCACTGTCATCTGAAATCATAGAGTCTTTGTCTCCCTGGCATGAAGTTTTTTCTTAATCACAGGTACAGTCAGCATTTACTAATGTCGAAAGCAGGGCCAATTCTAAGGGTTGAATTGGATGGAGTTCTGTACCTTGAGGCACACCCTGAGGTGGTCGAGTACTTCAAGCAAACTGGAGTCTATACGTATTGTGAAAAATTGGCATATTTTCACCAACAAGTGTCTGAAACCTTTGCTATCTCATATGATGGAAGAATAGCAACAGTGGGAAAGGAACAGTTTGTGGTTGATGAGGCAACCATAGCTAATTTCATTGGTCTTCCCAGAATAGGTGATTGTTGGTTCAAATCAACTGTACCTTCAAACATTGAATTTAGGTCCTACCTACAGTCTCTGCACAAAGATCTTACATGGAAAAAAGACATACCAATGTCTTATCTAGAACCTAAATGGCAATCTCTCCTGAAGGCAATCTTTGTCTATATCACCTATGAAGGTAGATACAACAGAGTCATGTTCTACCACTTCAAACTTTTAAATCACTTCACAGGGAGATCTCCCATCAATTTACCATTTTACTTGCACAAAACCCTCATGAAAATGGCTAGGCAGGTCAAGGCCAAGCCCACTAAGGTGGCAAGTATATTTTCTCATCAAGGACTCATTACTCTCATTGTCAAAGAGTCAAAAAAAAGTTACAGTTTGAGGGTGAGCAGACCAAGGACCCTGTTGAAGGAAGTAACCCTTTAAACCTACCATGTAGTGATTCAGAGCCAGAACAGGAGTTAGCAGAGACACAAGGTAATGTATAGGCTAGACAAGTTGCAGACGATTGTCCCAACTTGCCTTCACAAACTCCCCCAGAGGCACACAGTCCACCATTGGCAAAATCTTCTTCAAGTAAGCCTAAAGCATCTAAGGCATGGAAAATAAATAAACTCCTGCAACAAGTTTCTGAAATGGAAGTCTTGGAAAGAGTTATTAAAAAGGAAAATATAGACTTGACTGAAAGAAATGATGAACTTTTACACATGAACCAAAGCCTCAAAGAAAAACATGATAAGATCAAAGACAGGAACAAGGTGTTGATAAGGGAGAACATGAAGCTGTACAGACAGCTTAGAATTCTGAGGATAAAATTAAAAGATTCTCAATCGCCAACACAGGAGCAAACAGGTTTGGAGACTCTAGCCAACTTATCTACAACCATGGTAGATATACCAGATTCTTCCACACAGCAAGTTGAAGTTCGCAGATCTGCAAGAACAAGAGTTGCATCGTCCAAAAGACCTTGAACATTCAGCAAAGAATCAAGGTAATCATTTTTGCAAATTTTGAAGTTTTCTCAAAGCTGAAGTTTCAGTGGTTTAGGCGAACAGGACGACTGTTCATTAACCATCGAAAGCAAAGCTTTCGGTAGTTAATCCACTCAGGAGTATTCTAGGTTAACCACCGAAAGCCTGTCACTGCTAGAATGACCGAATTTTTGCCCAGATCGAGATTTTTTGAGTTGGAATGGTTTGAAACCTCTTCGAATGGACATTTGTTGAATTGTCAAGTCAGATCCAATAGCTATTTTTGATGGATAAGGGAAAGAAGTTTCAATCATTTTTGGTACCTTTTACAAAGGCAGAAAATCAGGATTTTTTCCCACATCAACAAATTCGAATTTGTATCTCTTGGAAGAGTCATCACTCAGCCTTGGAAGGCTATTTTGCACTGCACCATGACTCTACAAGATATGAAGACCATGAAATGTGGGATTGACCTCATTTTGAGGATCATTCCATATCTTTTGCAAACTGAATTTTGACTTTCTATCTTTAGTATATCTGATCCATGCTTTTAGGATCTCAAAACTACATTGTAAAGCTATAAAGCTAAAGGTAGAAGATGAACTAAGGGTTCAATTTTGAGTTCTATATGCTATTGTTTTGTATGAAAGACACTTTCTTTAATATATCAACCTGCAAGCTTCTTTCATTTGTTACTGTCAGACCTTCTGTCATCTTTTTCTATGTTTATGAGTGGAATTAGTTCTTTTTTCTCTGTTTAATGATCCTATGGTAACTGTCATCTTACTTTTGATTGTTAAGCAAGAATCACAACCATCCTTGGCTAGTTTGTTGACCCATCATATATATGGTTTTATGTATGTTTTGGTTAATTGATTAGTTTTCTTATCCATTTGTTATACAAACCTATTTGACAATAGCACTTGAAGGCCTTGTGTTGCATGATTATAGTTAAGACTGTCTTGAGAATATAATCCAGAGTTTAATATATTCATCTTGATCAAAAACCCACACCTATTATTGAGAAAATAGTTTCCAAGAAGATTGAGTTAATAGGCATCTCTGACTTACAGCCTAGGAGAGTTCCCTGGAGTGATAACAAATTGGCGTCATTTTCGGGGAGAGGAGATTGAAGCTCAGCTTCCTTGGGAGACGACATAGATCCAGCTTTGATGATAGACAAATCCTGGACATCATTTGGGTTGTAACCATCTATCTGGCAACTCCATTGAAATGAAGTGGCTCCGAAAAGAGCTCACACCAGGGCGGACCAAGAAGGCCCACTGGCAGCACAAGTTCCTGACCCTGAGAAGATCATCAGTAAGGGAAAATGTTTACAAAGACAGGCTTCCGGATCTGCAAAGACATCAAATCCAGGTATTCAAACCAACACTTCTTCCTTCATATCTAAAAGTCCTCTAGTTGAATCCCTTGCTGCTGAAACTCATAGTTCTCAGGAAATTGAAATTTTATCTAAAATATTGAAGGTAGAGGAACCTTCGCTTTCCTCTAATGTTACAGACTTTGTTTTTTAGCATGATATTTCATCCAACCTTAAAGAGGTAATTACAAGATCCCCTCAGCAAAAATAAACATCTTCTTCTTCTTCTTTGAATTCCTCACCCACCAAGCCTACAAAGGGTGTTTTCTACACTCATACTAATCTGCCTCTTCTTGAAGATATTCTACATGATCTGTCCTCTAAGGGAGAAGAAAGCTTAGCCTTGTTGCTTGGTCAGTTTTACAAGGCCTCTTATTTTTCACCCATCTCTGAAAATTTCGCTCAAAGTGATTTGAGACAATCATTTTATTTAAACTCAGCCATCCCATCTCAACATTCATCTCCTGCAAACTCTTCTTCTGTATCAACCCCAAGATGCCATGGTTGTCCCTTTAACCAAGATGGAATAGATTTTAGCGAATAGGTATGCTCCACTCGTCTTGCCCAATCCCTTATCTGCCATGCCAACTAGAGATTATCAGAAATATATGCCAAAGTTTACCGGAGCTGGGGATTATACTGTTGAAGAACATATAGAAGCTTTTTATGCTTATGCTGAAAATATTAACATTTCAGAAGAATATGTGTGGACCAGAGTTTTTGTGCAGAGTTTGGATGGCCAAGCCTAGAAGTGGTTCAAAGAGCTACCGGCAAATTCAGTCACAGGTATTGAACAACTAGATGAGGTATTCTTAAAACACTGGGGAGAAAGAAGAGATCTACTATATTACATTTCTGAGTTCGTAAACTTAAGAAGAGAAGATGGGGAGTCAGTCTCAGACTTCATCAAAATATTTAATAGAATGTTTGGCAATATCCCTACAGAAATCAAACCGAGTGATGCATCGTCTAAGATCACATTCTCTGCTACTTTTGATCTGGATTTTTGTCTAATCCTCAGAGAAAGAAGATCAACCACACTTGTTTTAATGCAAGATGTTGCCCTCGAAGTTGAATCAAATATTATGGCATCTCAGAAGCTCAAAGGAAAGGTTGAGAGAAAGAAGTTTGTTGTTGAGTCCCCTTCTTCTTCTAATAGTAAAATGGAAAAGATGGCCAAGATGTTGGACAACTTGACATCTGAAATGTCAAAATTGAAGATCCAGAATCAGCAACCAGCAAGGACAAAAGAGCCAAATGCTTTTGTCCCTAGAAATCCGAATGCTTTCCTTTACATAAGGAACAATCAACAAGTCCAGATCCTTCAGACAGACAAGAATGCAGCTGATGATCAGAGAATCAGACCCCCTTTCCAAAATGTAATGTTAGAAGAAGAACAGCAGCCATCTCATGATGAAGTTGAAGAAGTAGATGAGATAAATTGTTTTGGTGACAAAAATGATTCCTCCTTTTTGACACAAGTAGATTATGAAGAAGCCCTGATGGACCAGCAAATTCATGAGGCAAGTATTGAAGAATCTGTCTACCTGATGGATGATCAGAAAGGTTATAATTTAAGATCCAAAAATGTTGCCCCTAAACCATTACTTACTGCTCCTGTGAAGAAGAAAGAAGTTGTTTCCAAGCAGCCCATTGCTCCTGTAAAACAAACCTCCACTCCTTCAAAACAACAGCAGAAGCAATCACAGCCCCTAGCCAAGGAGCAAGTCATTCTCAAAGCTCCTTCCAACGAGGTAAAAGCTTCTGATAAATCAGCATTTTCTTTTAATTTCGAATCAGAAATTCAGAAAGTAAAGATACCTATGCCATTAACCGAACTCATGAAGAATGATATCTTCAAGTCTGCCATCCTGAAGTCCCTTGAACCGAAGACCTCTTCATCTGTTGATTTTGTAAACTTACAAGATGACAAGCCAACAGTAACTATAGGGCCTATGATAGAAGACCGAGATGATTCTTGTCCACCATTCTATATATCTCTAAATGTTCATGATAAGATCCTCCATAACTGCTTGCTTGACTTAGGAGCATCACATAATCTTATGCCCAAAGCAGTGATGGATGAGCTTGGGCTTGAGGTCACCAAACCGTTTCATGATCTCTTCTCTTTTGACTCTAGGAAAGACAGGTGCCTTGGCCTCATAAAAGACCTTGTTATAAACCTTGCCCAATTGCCAATGAGAAGCATGGTGATGGATGTGGTGATTGTTGATATCCCACCCAAGTTCGGACTCCTCTTGTCTCATCCATGGAGAAAAAGGTTAGGAGGTACCTCGCAGATGGATCATTCGTATGCTATGATCCCAGTGTTTGGAGGAGAGCTAAAAAGACTTTACAGAGAGAATCAACTTGCCTACATCATCAGCGATGCAAACAATTATGTAAATCATCCTATTTATGTTGTGGATACAAACTTTGGCTCATGTTGTCTTCAAATAGATGATTCTCAATCAACTCCTATGCTGCTTTTGAAGCCCACTGAACAGTAAACTGATGATAAGGGCGTTCCAGTTTGGACCATGTATTTTGATGGGGCTAGTACCAAAGATTCAGCAAGTGCAAGGGTAGTTTTGATTTCTCCTTCGAAGGAGACTATACATTTGTCTTTTAAGCTCCATTTCAAAACTACTAACAACATAGTAGAGTATGAGGCCTTGTTGTTGGGATTAAATTTAGCTAAGGAGATGGGGATAAAAGGGTTAAAGGTGTTCGGAGATGCGGATCTCATCATACAACAAGTAAACAGTACTTTCCAAGCAAAGCATGTCAGATTGAAAGCCTACAGGGATAAGGTATGGAAAATTAGAGATTCTTTTTCCATTTTTGAAATTTCTTATATACCCAGGGATATGAATCATCTTTCCGATTCCCTTGTTGTTTCAGCCAGCATGTTTATTCCTCCCATGCCCCCCAGGCTCAATTATGAAATCCAAGTCAAATATAGGCAATCTTTGCCTGACAATATTAAATACTGGAAAGTTTTTGAAGATGATGATGAACTTAATAGATTTCTTCATGTGGTAGATGAATTTTCTGATATACAGGTTGACCAGCAGAATCCAAATGTAGAGGAATCCCAGAAGCCTAAGCTAAAACAAAAATTGGGTCAGCATGATATTGTTCAGCTACCTAACAATTATATACCTCGGGGTTTGGTACCTCTCAAAAATCTATTTGATCACAACAATGTCCCCTACAAGCCAGACAAAAAGGAGAAAGATCATGTTGTTCATGAGCACAAAATAGGGAGAAAAAGGCAGCCTAAATTCATAAATTTGTCCTTTGAATTGACTGCTGATCAGAAGTCCGAATATTGCATCATTTTGAAAGAATTTTCTGATGTTTTTGCTTGGAAATATAGTGATCTGAAGACTTATGACCCCGATATCATTCAACATAAGATCCCTCTTGAAAAGGACACCATCCCTTTCAAACAAAAGCTCATACCTATCAGTCCTCTTCTTTTGCCTGTGATTCAAAGAGAAATCAAAAAGCTTCTTGATGCTAATATCATAATCCCTTTGAGATACTCTAAATGGATTGCAAATCTAGTAATAGTGAGAAAGAAAAATGGTGAGGTCAGGTTATGTGTGGACTTTAGAAACCTAAACAGATTCTCTAAGAAAGACAACTATCCCCTACCTAAAATGGAACATTTGGTGCAAAGAATTTTAGGGGCTATTGTTATGTCTTTCCTAGATGGTTTTTCCGGCTATAACCAAATTTCTGTCCATCCTGATGACCAAGAGAAGACTACATTTACTACTCCTTGGGGTACCTTTAGGTATGCCAAAATTCCATTCGGATTAATGAATGTCAGGGCCACGTTTCAAAGGGCCATGGACATAGCTTTCGTGGGTGAGAAGGACAAGTTTGTCCTCATCTATCTTGATGACATCATAGTTTATTCCAGTAGTCATGAGGAGCATCTAAAGCATTTAAAAAGAGTGTTTCTGAAGTGCAGGCAGTTTGGAATTTCATTGAATCCCAAAAAGTCCCATTTTGCTCTCAGGAAAGGAAAGCTTTTAGGCCAAATTGTCTCAGTAGAAGGCGTGAAAATTGATCTAGCTCAGGTGGAGGCAATTCAGAGGTTGTCCTTGCCAAGGTCGAAAAAGGATATCCAATTGTTGCTCGGTAAGATTAAGTTTGTTAGAAGATTTGTTCCAAATTTCGCCGAGCTAGTAAAACACATAACATGTATGTTGAAAAAGGGCTCTGAGATAAAATGGATAGACAACGCAAGGAATTCATTTCAGGATATCAAACAGGCTATCATGGAATCCCCAACTCTTATCAGTCCGGATTACAGCAAGAATTTCTACATTTTCTCCTTTGCTTCTTATGACACAGTGGCAGCAGTTCTGCTACAGAAAGATGATGACAATATGGATCACCCAGTTGCTTTCTTCAGCAAAACACTCAGAGATGCTGAACTAAGGTATGATCCTATTTAAAAACAAGCCTATGCTCTCATAAAATATTTAAAAGCTTTCAGAATTTACATCCTCCACTCAAAAGTCATTTCATATGTTCCTTCACCCTCCGTGAAAGATGTTTTGACTCAACCTGATATTGACGAAAAGAGAGGTAAATGGATTGCAAATTTGATCGAGTTTAACATTGAAGTGAAGCCCAACAAATTGGTAAAAGACCAAGGCCTTGCTAAGATTTTAACGGAGGAAAATCATGAGTTGTTGGACATAAATTTCATAGGATAAAATTCAGCGAATTTGTAGACAGAGCTGGCAGCAGATGGACAACATAACAATCAACAAGTGGCAGAGCACTTGTCTTCTTGTGAATGGTACTCAGGTATTATACATTTTTTGCAAAAGCTAGAAGTTCCTCTTGAACTTAGCATGACTCAAGCACGAGCCCTTAAGCTCAGAGCCATCAAATTTTGCATTTACAATAATCTGTTATATTGGAAAGACCCTGTTGGTTTACTACTCAGATGTTTAGACAAAGAAGAGTCAGTGGAAGTTATACATTAGTTTCACTCAAGTGTTTGTTGAGGTCATCATTACTGGAAGACCACAGTTCATAAAATTCTAAGGGCTGGATAATATTGGCCTTTTCTTTTCTCAGATGTGTGTGCCTTCGTCAAAGCTTGTGATAAATGTCAAAGATTTACAGGAAAACAGCCGCTAAAATCCTTGCCCCTGAGACCTATAGTAGTAAATGGCCATTTTCAGCAGTGGGGTTTAGATTTTATAGGTGAGATAAATCCTTCGTGTAGTGGTAAACATAAGTGGATCTTAATAGCCACATATTATTTTACAAAATGGATAGAGGCAACTCCCACCAGGAATGCCACTCACCAGGTTGTCATGAAGTTTCTTTATGAAAATATCTTGAGCAGATTCGGCTATCCCAAAAGGCTGGTAACAGATAATGCAATAGCTTTCAAAGCAAAGGCATTGGTCGACATGTGTGAATCAATGGGCATCCAGTTCGTACATTCGACCCCCTACTACCCTCAAGACAGAGTAACTATCAAAATTTCCATAGGAACCTCTCCATTCAAATTGGTCTATGGGTCTAATGCCATTTTTCCTATTCAGTTAATTTTGCCAGTGGCTAGATTCTTTCAGGAAGAGAAAACTGAGTCAAATGATATGGTAAGAAGAATGCTTGATTTGGTGGAACTGCAGCAGGCTCGTGAATAGTTAATGGATAGATCAGAGGCTCATCAAAAGAAGATCAAAGATACTTTTGAAAGAAAGGCAAAGGTGGATATTTTTCAGGTTGGTGATTGGGTTCTGAAATGGGACGCTCTCAGATATGATAAAGGAAAACATAACAAGTTTGATTCTTTTTGGACCAGCCCTTTCATGATAACTCAAGTACAGCACAAAAACACTTTCATTTTGAAGAATCTGGGAGGTGAAGAAATGTTCGGTGGCCCGGTCAACGGGCGATTTTTGAAACTCTATTTTTTCTAAGGCTGTGAAGCCTGGACATTGTAATTTTAGTTTTAATCTTTATTTTTACAGAATAACTCCATGCCCAATGGAAACACTAGCAGATAGTTTTTAGTTTTCTTTTCAGGAAAGGCATTGGTTCTATGGTTCTTGAAACCTCACAGGGAGGCGTTCATCCCCAATAGGAGCCAGTGTTATCTCCTCAAATAAATTTGTGGAGATTTTGCTTTTGAGGTGATAGATTGTGGTCCAAAATTTATTTCTAAATTTTTGTAGGTAGGTTAGAGAGTCTATTTTCTGTAAATAAACTCAAAAAGAACTTTTGATTTGGTTTGGTCAAGCAAAAGACAGAATCTCAAGTTTCAGTGGTTTAGGCGAGCTTGAAACGCGCTCATTAACCACCGAAAGCCTTCGTTCTCGATAGTTAAGAGGGAAAAGAAAAAGCGCAGTTAACTACCGAAAATATTTCAACGGGAAAAATGAAAAGCCCGTGCTTTTGCACGAACCAGTTGTCTATTGGAACAATGATGAAAACATAACCGCCGAAAGCCCATGGAGGTGGTAAGGTATGCATGTTCTTGTTGTATCTATCTGAAGATTGATACCCCATTGTCCTTTTAACTGCATTTGTCATTTCAAAACTAAGACTCGACAAAGATACAGAAACTCATGCGTGTTTCCCTACTAACAAAAATGATTAGTCACCTAGCCCCTCACCATCTCCAGTCACGGGTACACAAATCCATTATGACCCTGATCAATATCTGATTTGATCTCCTTTCATTATCAATTCGAATTTGGGAGTCATTAAGACAATCTTGAGCCCGTGATTTCATCATGCAAACGCATATCCAGAGATCATAATCCCATTTTTTGTGGTGATCGTCGAGTGCAGTTAGAGTTCAGCAGATCGTTATCAAGCCAATTGTCATACCATCAAAACAGGTCGAGTCATCAGGTAGTTCAAAGCCCATACTATTTCAATTCAATTGTATATCTCACCGAAACTTGAAATTTTCTGTGTATATTGAGTCAGTATGTTGCCTAAATTCGGTAGTGATTGAGCTTTGTGATCGGAACTCTGTGTCACCCTGTCTCGTTTGTTTTTCTATGAGTCATACTCACTGTCATCCAAAATCATAGAGTCTTTGTCTCCCTGGCACGAATTTTTTCCTTAATCACAGGTACAGTCAGCATTTACTAATGATGAAAGCAAGGCCAGTTCTAAGGGCTGAATTGGATGGAGTTTGGTACCTTGAGGCGCACCCTGAGGTGGACGAGTTCTTCAAGTAGACTGGAGTCTATACATATTGCCAAAAAATGGCAGATTTTAACCAACAGGTGTCTGAAACCTTTGCTATCTCATATGATGGAAGAATAGAAACAGTGGGAAAGGAATAGTTTGTGGTTGATGAGGCAGCCATAGCTGAGTTCACTGGTCTTCCCAGAACAGGCGAATGTTGATTCAAATCAACTATACCTTCAAACATTGAATTTAGGTCCTACCTACAACCCCTACACAAAGATCTTACATGGAAAAAATACATACCAATGTCTTATCTAGAACCTAAATGGCAATCTCTCCTGAAGGCAATCTTTGTCTATATCACCTGTGAAGGTAGATACAACAGAGTCATGTTCTACCACTTCAAACTTTTAAATCACTTCACAGGGAGATCTCCCATCAATTTACCATTTTACTTGCACAAAGCCCTCACGAAAAAGGCTAGGTAGGTCAAGGTCAAGCCCACTAAGGTGGCAAGTAGATTGTCTCATCAAGGACTCATTACTCTCATTGTCAAAGAGTCATTGAAGAAAAGGCAGGTAGATTGGAACTACTTCCTCTTCTGGAATGAATTCCAGACTGATTGGCAATAGCAGGAGAAGGGTAAAAAGGCTTCCACTAAGAAGATCATTACTCCTAAAAGAAGTCATAGAAAATGGAAGGGTATCTCACCACCAAGAGATCCAATAGAATCATCCTCTGTTAAAAGAAAAGGAATCAAAAGAAAGTTACAGTTTGAGGGTGAGCAGACCAAGGACCCTATTGAAGGAAGTAACCCTTTAAACCTACCATATAGTGATTCAGAGCCAGAACAGGAGTTAGCAGAGACACAAGGTAATGTACAGGCTGGACAAGTTGCAGATGATTGTCCCAACTTGCCTTCACCAACTCCCCCAGAGGCACACAGTCCACCATTGGCAAAAGCTTCTTCAAGTAAACCTAAAGCATCTAAGGCACGGAAAATCAATAAACTCCTACAACAAGTTTATGAAATGGAAGTCTTGGAAAGAGTTATTAAAAAGGAAAATACAGACTTGACTGAAAGAAAAGATGAAATTTTGAACATGAACCAAAGCCTCAAAGAAAAACATGATAAGATCAAAGACAGGAACAGGGTGTTGATAAGGGAGAACATGAAGTTGTACAGACAACTTAGAATTATGAGGCTGAAATTAAAAGATTCTCAATCGCCAACACAGGAGAAAACAGGTTTGGAGACTCTAGCCAACTTAGCTACAACCATGGTATATATACCAGAGTCTTCCACACAGCAAGTTGAAGTTCGCAGATCTGCACGAAAAAGAGCTACATCATCCAAAAGACCTTGAACATTCAGCAAAGAATCAAGGTAATCATTTTTGCAAATTTTGATTTTTTCTCAAAGCTGAAGTTTTGGTGGTTTAGGCGAACAGGACTAATTTTCATTAACCACCGAAAGCAAAGATTTTGGTAGTTAATCCACTCAAGAGTCTTCTATGTTAACCACCGAAAGCCTGTCACTACCAGAATGATCGAATTTTTGCCCAGATCGAGATTTTTTGAGTTGGAATGGTTTGAAACCTCTTTGAATTGACAATTGTTGAATTGTCAAGTCAGATCCAATAGATATTTTTGATGGATAAGGGAAAGAAGAGTTGTTTCAATCATTTTTGGTACCTTTTACAAAGGCAGAAAATCAGGATTTTTGCCCACATCAACAAATTCGAATTTGTATATCTTGGAAGAGTCATCACTCAGCCTTGGAAGGCTATTCTGCACTGCACCATAACTCTACAAGATATGAAGACCATGACATGTGGGATTGACCTCATTTTGAGGATCATTCCATATCTTTTGCAAACTGAATTTTGACTTTCTATCTTTAGTATATCTGATCCATGCTTTTAGGATCTCAAAACTACATTGTAAAGCTATAAAGCTAAAGGTAGAATATGAACTAAGGGTTTGATTTTGAGTTCTATATGCTACTGTTTTGTATGAAAGACACTTTCTTTAATATATCAGCCTGCAAGCTTCTTTCATTTGTCACTGTTAGACCTTCTATCATCTTTGTCTATGCTTATGAGTGGAATTAGTTCTTTTGTCTCTGTTTAATGATCCTATGGTAACTGTCATCTTACTTTTGATTGTTAAGCAAGAATCACAACCATCCTTGGCTAGTTTGTTGACCCATCATATATATGGTTTTATGTATGTTTTGGTTAATTGATTAGTTTTCTTATCCATTTGTTATACAAACCTATCTGACAATAGCACTTGAAGGCCTTGTGTTGCATGATTATAGTTAAGACTATCTTGAGAATATAATCCAGAGTTTAAGATATTCATCTTGATCCAAAACCCACACCTATTATTGAGAAAATAGTTTCCAAAAAGATTGAGTTACCAAGCATCTCTGACTTACAGCCTAGGAGAGTTCCCTGGAGTGATAACAAATTGGCGTCGTTTCCGGGGAGAGGAGATCAAAGCTCAGCTTCCTTGGGAGACGACACAAATCCATCTTTGATGATAGACAAAGCCTGGACATCATTTGGGTTGTAACCATCTATCTGGCGACTCCATTGAAACGAAGTGGCTCCGAAAAGAGCTCACACCAGGGTGGACCAAGAAGGCCCACTGGCGGCACCAATTCCTGACCCTGAGAAGATCATCAATAAGGGAAAATATTTACAAAGACAGGCTTCCGGATCTGCAAAGACATCAAATCCAGGTATTCAAACCAACACTTCTTCTTTCATATCTAAAAGTCCTCTAGTTGAATCCCCTACTACTGAAACTCATAGTTCTCAGGAAATTGAAATTTTATCTGAAATATTGAAGGTAGAGGAACCTTCGCTTTCCTCTAATGTTATAGACTATGTTTTTTAGCATGATATTTCATCCAACCTTAAATATGTAATTACAAGATCCCCTCAGCAAAAAGAAACCTCTTCTTCTTCTTCTTTGAATTCCTCACCCACCAAGCCTACAGAGGGTGTTTTCTACACTCATACTAATCTGCCTGTTCTTAAAGATATTCTACATGATCTGTCCTCTAAGGGAGAGGAAATATTAGCCTTGTTGCTTGGTCAGTTTTACAAGGCCTCTTATTTTTCACCCATCTCGGAAAATTTCGCTCAAAGTGAATTGAGACAATCATTTTATTTAAAATTAGCCATCCCATCTCAACCTTCATCTCCTGCAAACTCTTCTTTTGTATCAACCCCCAAGACTTCCATGGTTGTCCCTTTGACCAAGATGGAACAGATTTTAGCGAATAGGTATGCTCCACTCGTCTTGCCCAATCCCTTATCTACCATGGAAACCGGAGATGTAATGACCCTTTTCTTATTAATATGAATAATTTCATAAATAATCCTAAACATTAGCTAAATTATGATTAATTATTATATAACCTTAATTAATTATACGTTATTAATTAATCATTTTGATTATAATTAGCTGAAGTATGATTAACTCCTTGATTAAGGGTTAATGAATGATTTATTATTAAATGAAACATTAAATGATTAAGTATTAAACTAATGGTTAGTGATTAATTGATTATTAATTAAGTAATTGATTAATTATTTATTAAACAAATGGGGGAAAAATAAAATATAAGGTTAATAGGGTTACGTATCCCATGAGGGATAACGTAACCCATACGTAAAAGGGAACATTAATTAAAGGATAAGATAATTAATATGAAATAAATGATGGATGGAGCATTAATAAAGAGATAAGGTGTTTGGTGGGGAGTAAAGGTGCGAAGGCGGTGAAGGAGGCATAAGGGGAGGAGGAGGATTCATTTTGGGGGGATTCATTTTCATGCAGTCTACGGGAGGAGATTTTGAGAGCATTGGGACAGAGTTAGTTAACAGTGGTGACAGTGGGATTTACAGTGCACCGAGGCTGAGGGGTTTTGGGCTCGGCGGGCTAGGACGTCCATAGATGTCCTAGGGCCAGGCGTACTGGTCGGTAGGGTGGCTGGTTTTGGGGTGTCGTAAGGAGCAAGTTGTTGCGGATTGGTTCAAGCGAAGGGAGACAGCATCAGAACGAGGTATTTAACCTGTTATGCAGATTGTTATGTAAATTTAATTTGTTATGCAAATTGTTATGAAAAATGTTATATTATTTATCAAAATCTGGGAGTGAATATGCTAAAGTAAGCGAATTTTTAGTAAATTTCAAAATTTCCGCTCTGTTTTAATTCATGGTAGTTTTAATGAAATCCTGGTCCCTACAGGAGATTATCAGAAATGTATGCCAAAGTTTACAGGAGCTGGGGATTATATTGTTGAAGAACATATAGAAGATTTTTATGCCTATGCTGAAAATATTGACATTTCAGAAGAAGATGTGTGGACCAGAGTTTTTGTGCAGAGTTTGGATGGCCAAGCCTGGAAGTGGTTCAAAGAGCTACCGGAAAATTCAGTCACAGGTATTGAACAACTAGATGAGGTATTCTAAAAACACTGGGGATAAAGAAGAGATCTACTATATTACTTCATCAAAATATTTAATAGAATGTTTGGAAATATCCCTGTAGAAATCAAACCAAATGATGCATCGGCTAAGATCACATTCTCTGTTGCTTTTGATCCGGATCTTTGTCTAATCCTCATAGAAAGAAGACCATCCACACTTGCTTTAATGTAAGATGTTGCCCTCGAAGTTGAATAAAATATTATGGCATCTTAGAAGCTCAAAGGAAAGGTTGAGAGAAAGAAGTTTGTTGTTGAGCCCTCTTCTTCTTCTAACAGTAAAATGGAAAAGATAGCCAAGATGTTGGACAACTTGACATCTGAAATGTCAAAATTGAAGATCCAGAATCAACAACCAGCAAGGACAAAAGAGCCAAATGCTTTTGTCCCTAGAAATCCGAATGCTTTCCCTTACAGAAGGAACAATCAACAAGTCCAGATCCTTTAGAGAGACAACAATGCAGTTGATGATCAGAGAATCATACCCTCTTTCATAAATGCAATTTTAGAAGAAGAACAGCAGCCATCTCATGATGAAGTTGAAGAAGCAGATGAGATAAATTGTTTTGGTGATGAAAATGATTCCTCCTTTTTGACACAAGTAGATTATGAAGAAGCCCTGATGGACCAGCAAATTCATGAGGAAAGTATTGAAGAATCTGTCTACCTGACGGATGATCAGAAAGGTTATAATTAAGATCCAAAAATGTTGCCCCTAAACCATTGCTCGCTGCTCCTGTGAAGAAGAAAGAAGTTGCTGCTAAGCAGCCCGCTGCTCCCATAAAACAGACCTCCACTCCTGCAAAACAGCAGCAGAAGCAATCACAGCCCCTAGCCAAGGAGCAAGTCACTCTCAAAGCTCCTTCCAACGAGGTAAAAGCTTCTGATAAATCAGCATTTTCTTTTAATTTTGAATCAGAAATTCAGAAAGTAAAGATACCTATGCCATTAACCGAACTCATGAAGAATGATATCTTCAAGTCTGTCATCCCAAAGTCCCTTGAACCAAAGACCTCTTCATCTGCTAATTTTGTAAACTTACAAGATAACAAGCCAATAGTAACTATAGGACCTATGATAGAAGACCGAGATGATTCTTGTCCACCATTCTATATATCTCTAAATGTTCATGATAAGATCCTCCATAACTTCTTGCTTGACTCAGGAGCATCACATAATCTTATGCCCAAATCAATGATGGATGAGCTTGGGCTTGAGGTAACCAAACCATATCATGATCTCTTCTATTTTGACTCTAGAAAAGTCAGGTGCCTTGGCCTCATAAAAGACCTTGTTATAAACCTTACCTAATTGCCAATGAGAAGCATGGTGATGGATGTGGTGGTTGTTGATATCCCACCCAAGTTCGTCTCCTCTTTTCTCGTCCATGGAGTAAAAGGTTAGGAGGTACCTTGCAGATGGATATTTCGTATGCTACGATCCCAGTGTTTGGAGGAGAGCTAAAAAGACTTTACAGAGAGAATCAACTTGCCTACATCATCAGCGATGCAAAAAATTCTATAAATCATCCTATTTATGCTGTGGATACAGACTTTGGCTCGTGCATTCTTCAAATAGATGATTCTCAATCAACTCCTATGCAGCTTGTGAAGCCCACGTAATAGAAAACTAATGATAAGGGCGTTCCAGTTTGGACCATGTATTTTGATGGGGCCAGTACCAAAGATTCAGCAGGTGCAGGGGTAGTTTTGATTTCTCCTTCGAAGGAGACTATACATTTGTCTTTTAAGCTCGATTTCAAAACTACTAACAACATAGCAGAGTATGAGGCCTTGTTGTTGGGATTAAATTAATCTCAGGAGATGGGGATAAAAGGGTTAAATGTGTTCGGAGATGCGGATCTCATCATACAACAAGTAAACAGTACTATCCAAGCAAAGCATGTCAGATTGAAAGCCTATAGGGATGAGGTATGGAAAATGAGAGATTCTTTTTCCATTTTTTAAATTTCTTATATACCTAGGGATATGAATCATCTTGTCGATTCCCTTATTGTTTCAGCCAGCATGTTTATTCCTCCTATGCCCCCCAGGCTCAATTATGAAATCCAAGTCAAATATAGGCCATCTTTGCCCGACAATATTAAATACTGGAAAGTTTTTGAAGATGATGATGAACTTAATAGATTTCTTCAGGTGGTAGATGAATTTTCTGATATGCAGGTTGACCAGCAGAATCTAAATGTAGAGGAATCTTAGAAGCCTAAGCTAAAACAAAAATTGGGTCAGCATGATATTGTTCAGCTACCTAACAATTATATACCTCGGGGTTTGTTACCTCTCGAAAAGCTATTTGATCACAAAGATGTCCCCTACAAGCCAGACAAAAAGGAGAAAGATCATGTTGTTCATGAGCACAACATAGGGAGCGAAATCCAGCCTAAATTCATAAATCTGTCCTTTGAATTGACTGTTGATCATAAGTTCGAATATTGCATCATTTTGAAAGAATTTTCTAATGTTTTTGCTTGGAAATATAGTGATCTGAAGACTTATGACCCTGATATCATTCAACATAAGATCCCTCTTGAAAAGGACACCATCCGTTTCAAACAAAAGCTCAGACCTATCAATCCTCTTCTTTTTCCTGTGATTGAAAGAGAAATCAAAAAGCTTCTTGATGCTAAGATCATAATCCCTTTGAGATACTCTAAATGGATTGCAAATCTAGTAATAGTGAGAAAGAAAAATGGTGAGGTCAAGTTATGTGTGGACTTTAGAAACCTAAACAGATGCTCTAAGAAAGACAACTATCCCCTACCTAAAATGGAACATTTGCTGCAAAGAATTTCAGGGGCTATTGTTATGTCTTTCCTAGATGGTTTTTCCAGCTATAACCAGATTTCTGTCCATCCTGATGACCAAGAGAAGACTACATTTACTACTCCTTGGGGTACATTTATGTACGCCAAAATGCCATTCAGATTAATGAATGATGGGGCCACATTTAAAAGGGCCATGGACATAGCTTTCGTGGGTGAGAAGGACAAGTTTGTCCTCATCTATCTTGATGACATCATAGTTTATTCCCGCAGTCATGAGGAGCATCTAAAGCATTTAAAAAGAGTGCTTCTGAAGTGCAGGCAGTTCAGAATTTCATTGAATCCCAAAAAGTCCCATTTTTCTCTCAGGAAAGGCAAGCTTTTAGGCCACATTGTCTCAGCAGAAGGCGTGAAAATTGATCCAGCTCAGGTGGAGGCAATTAAGAGGCTATCCTTGCCAAGGTCGAAAAAGGATATCCAATCGTTGCTCGGTATGATTAATTTTGTTAGAAGATTTGTTCCAAATTTCACCGAGCTAGTAAAACACATAACATGTATGTTGAAAAAGGGGTCTGAGATAAAATGGACAGACAATGCAAGGAATTCATTTCAGGATATCAAACAGGCTATCATGGAATCCCCAACTCTTATCAGTCCAGATTACAACAAGAATTTCTACATTTTCTCCTTTTCTTCTTATGACACAGTGGCAGTAGTTCTGCTACAAAAAGATGATGACACAATGGATCACCCAGTTGCTTTCTATATCAAAACACTCTGAGATGATGAACTAAGGTATGATCCTGTTGAAAAGCAAGCCTATGCTCTCATAAAATCTTTAAAAGCTTTCAGAATTTACATCCTCCACTCAAAAGTCATTGCATATGTTCCTTCACCCTCCGTGAAAGATGTTTTGACTCAGCCTGATATTGACAGAAAGAGAGTTAAATGGATTGCAAAGTTGATCGAGTTTAACATTGAAGTGAAGCCCACCAAATTGGTAAAAGGCCAAGGCCTTGCTAAGCTTTTAACGGAGGAAAATCATGAGTTGTTGGACATAAATTTCATACGAGAAAATTCAGCGAATTTGCAGACAGAGCTGGCAGCAGATGGACAACATAACAATAAACAAGTGGCAGAGCATTTGTCTTCTTGTGAATGGTACTCAAATATTATACATTTTTTGCAAAAGCTAGAAGTTCGTCCTGAGCTCAGCATGACTCAAGCTCGAGCCCTTAAGCTAAGAGCCATCAAATTTTGCATTTAAAATAATCTATTATATTGGAAAGACCCTGCTGGTTTACTACTCAGATGTTTAGACAAAGAAGAGTCAGTGGAAGTTATACATCGGTTTCATTCAAGTGTTTTTGGAGGTCATCATTACTACAAGACCACAGTTCATAAAATTCTAAGGGTTGGATATTATTGGCTCTTTCTTTTCTCAGATGTGTGTGCCTTCATCAAATCTTGTGATAGATGTCAAAGATTTACAGGAAAACAACAACTAAAATCCTTGCCCCTGAGACCTATAGTAGTGAATGGCCCTTTTCAGCAGTGGGGTTTAGATTTTATAGGTGAGAAAAATACTTCATCTAGTGGTCAACATAAGTGGATCTTAGTAGCCACATATTATTTTACAAAATGGATAGAGGCAGCTCCCACCAGGAATGCCACTCACCAGGTTGTCATGAAGTTTCTTTATGAAAATATCTTGAGCAGATTCGGCTGTCCCAAAAGGCTGGTAACAAATAATGCAATAGCTTTCAAAGCAGAGGCATTGGTAAACATGTTTGAATAAATGGGCATCCAGTTGGTACATTCGACCCCCTACTACCCTCAAGATAGAGTAACTATCAAAAAGTCCATAGGAACCTCTCCATTCAAATTGGTCTATGGGACTGATGCCATTTTTCCTGTTCAGTTCATTTTGCCAGTGGCTAGATTCTTTCAGGAAGAGAAAACTGAGTCAAATGATATGGTAAGAAGAATTCTTGATTTGGTGGAACTGCAGCAGGCCCGCGAACAGTTAGTGGACAGATCAGAGGCTCATCAAAAGAAGATCAAAGATACTTTTGACAGAAAGGCAAAGGTGGATAATTTTCAGGTTGGTGATTGGGTTCTGAAATGGGATGCTCTCAGACAGGATAAAGGCAAACATAACAAGTTCGATTATTTGTGGACCGGCCCTTTCATGATAACTCAAGTACAGCACAACAACACATTCATTCTGCAGAATCTGGGAGGTGAAGAAATGTTCGGTGGCCCGGTCAACGGGCGATTTTTGAAACTCTATTTTGTCTAAGGCTGTGAAGCCTGGACATTGTAATTTTAGTTTTAGTCTTTATTTTTACAGAATAACTCCATGCCCAATGGAAACACTAGCAGATAGTTTTTAGTTTTCTTTTCAGCAAAGGCATTGGTTCTGTGGTTATTGAAACCTCACAGGGAGGCATTCATCCCCAATAGGAGCCAGTGGTATCTCCTCAAATAAATTGGTTGAGATTTTCCTTTTGAGGTGATAGATTGTGGTCCAAAATTTATTTCTAAATTTCTATAGGTAGGTTAGAGAGGCTATTTTCTGTAAATAAAATCAGAAAGAACTTTTGATTTGGTTTGGTCAAGCAAAAGATAGAATCTCAGGTTTCGGTGGTTTAGGCGAGCCTAAAATGTGCTCATTAACCACCAAAAGCCTTTGTTCTCGGTAGTTAAGAGGGAAAAGCAAAAGCGTGATTAACTACCGAAAAGATTTCAACGGGAAAAATGAAAAGCCCGTGCTTTCGCACGAGCCAGTTGTCAATTAGCACAATTATGAAAACATAACCACCGAAAGCCCATGGAGGTGGTAACATATGCATGTTCTTGTTGTATCTATCCAAAGATTGATACCCTGTTGTCCTTTTAACTGCATTTGTCATTTCAAAATTAAGACTCGGCAAAGATACAGAAACTCATGGGTGTTTCCCGACTAACAAAAATGATTAGTCACGTAGCCCCTCACCATCTCCAGTCACGGGTACACAAATCCATTATGACCCCGATTAATCTCTGATTTGATCTCCATTCATTATAATTCGAATTCGGAGGTCATTAAGATAGTCTTGAGCCCGTGATTTCATCAAGCAAACGCATATCCAGAGATCATAATCCTGTTTTTTGTGGTGATCGCTGAGTGCAGTTAGACTTGAGCAGATCGTTATCAAGCCAATTTTCATACCATCAAGCCAGGTCGAGTCATCAGGTAGTTCAAAGCCCATATTGTTTCAATTCAATTGTATATCTCACCGAAACTCGAAATTTTCTGTGTATATTCAGTCAGTCTGTTGCCTAAATTCGGTAGTGATTGAGCTTTGTGATCGGAACTCTGTGTCACCCTATCCTATTTGTTTTTCTATGAGTCATACTCACTGTCATCCAAAATCATAGAGTCTTTGTCTCCCTGGCACGAAGTGTTTCCTTAATCCCAGGTACAGTCAGCATTTACCAATGACGAAAATAGGGCCAGTTCTAAGGGATGAATTGGATGGAGTTTGGTACCTTGAGGCGCACCTTGAGGTGGTCGATTTCTTCAAGAAAACTGGAGTCTATACGTATTGTGAAAAATTGGCAGATTTTCACCAACAGGTGTCCGGAACCTTTGTTATCTCATATGATGGAAGAATAGCAATAATGGGAAAGGAACAGTTTGTGGTTGATGAGGCAGCCATAATTGAGTTCACTGGTCTTCCCGGAATAGGCGATTGTTTGTTCAAATCAACTGTACCTTCAAACATTGAATTTATGTCCTACCTACAGTCTCTGCACAAAGATCTTACATGGAAAAAAGACATACCAATGTCTTATCTAGAACCTAAATGGCAATCTCTCCTGAAGAAAATCTTTGTCTATATCACCTGTGAAGGTAGATACAACAGAGTCATGTTCTACCACTTCAAAATTTTAAATCACTTCACAGGGAGATCTCCCATCAATTTACCATTTTACTTGCACAAAGCCCTCATGAAAATGGCTAGGCGGGTCAAGGCCAAGCCCACTAAGGTGGCAAGTAGATTGTCTCATCAAGGACTCATTACTCTCATTGTCAAAGAGTCATTGAATAAAAGGCAGGTAGATTGGAACTACTTCCTCTTCTGGAATGAATTCCAGACTGATTGGAAACAGTAGGAGAAGGGTAAAAAGGCTTCCACTAAGAAGACCATTACTCCTAAAAGCAATCATAGAAAATGGAAGGGTATCTCAAAACCAAGAGATCCAATAGAATCATCCTCTGTTAAAAGAAAAGGAATCAAAATAAACTTATGGTTTGAGGGTGAGCAGACCAAGGACCCTGCTGAAGGAAGTAACCCTTTAAACCTACCATATAGTGATTCAGATCCAAAACAGGAGTTAGCAGAGACACAAGGTAATGTATAGGTTGGACAAGTTGCATACGATTGTCCCAAATTGCCTTCACCAACTCCCCCAGAGGCACACAGTCCACCATTGACAAAAGCTTCTTCAAGTAAGCCTAAAGCATCTAAGGCACGGAAAATCAATAAACTCCTGCAACAAGTTTATGAAATGGAAGTCTTGGAAAGATTTATTAAAAAGGAAAATACAGACTTGACTGAAAGAAATTTTGAAATTTTCAATATGAACCAAAGCCTCAAATAAAAACATGATAAGATCAAAAACATGAACAGGGTGTTGATAAGGGAGAACATGAAGTTGTACAGACAACTTAGAATTATGAGGCTGAAATTAAAAGATTCTCAATCGCCAACATAGGAGAAAACAGGTTTGGAGACTCTAGCCAACTTAGTTACAACCATGGTAGATATACCAAAGTCTTCCACACAGCAATTTGAAGTTCGCAGATCTGCACAAACAAGAGTTGCATTGTCCAAAAGACCTTGAACATTCAGCAAAGAATCAAGGTAATCATTTTTGCAAATTTTGAAGTTTTCTCAAAGCTGAAGTTTCGGTGGTTTAGGCGAATAGGATGAATTTTCATCAACCACTGAAACAGATCTTTTGATAGTTAATCCACTCAGGAGTCTTCTAGGTTAACCACTGAAATCCTATCACTGCCAGAATGACCGAATTTTTGCCCAGATCGAGATTTTTTGAGTTGGAATGGTTTGAAACCTCTTCAAATGGACATTTGTTGAATTGTCAAGTCAGATCCAATAGATATTTTATATGGATAAGGGAAAGAAGAGGTGTTTCAATAATTTTTGGTACCTTTTACAATGGTAGAAAATCAGGATTTTTGCCCACATCAACAAACTCGAATTTGTATCTCTTGGAAGAGTCATCACTCAGCCTTGGAAGGCTATTCTGCACTGCACCATGACTCTACAAGATATGAAGCCCATGAAATGTGGGATTGACCTCATTTTGAGGATCATTCCATATCTTTTGCAAACTGAATTTTGACTTTCTATCTTTAGTATATCTTATCCATGCTTTTAGGAGCTCAAAACTACATTGTAAAGCTATAAAGCTAAAGGTAGAAGATGAACTAAGGGTTTGATTTTGAGTTCTATACGCTATTTTTTTGTATGAAAAACACTTTCTTTAATATATCAGCCTGCAAGCTTCTTTCATTTGTTACTGTCAGACCTTCTGTCATCTTTGTCTATGCTTATGAGTGGAATTAGTTATTTTGTCTATGTTTAATGATCCTATGGTAACTGTCATCTTACTTTTGAATGTTAAGCAAGAATCACAACCATCCTTGGCTAGTTTGTTGACCCATCATATATATGGTTTTATGTATGTTTTAGTTAATTGATTAGTTTTCTTATCCATTTGTTATACAAACCTATCTGACAATAGCACTTGAAGGCCTTGTGTTGCATGATTATAGTTAAGATTGTCTTGAGAATACAATCCAGAGTTTAAGATATTCATCTTGATCCAAAACCCACACCTATTATTGAGAAAATAGTTTCCAAAAAGATTGAGTTACCAGGCATCTCTGACTTACAGCCTAAGAGAGTTCCCTGGAGTGATAACAAATTGGCATCATTGTCGGGGAGAGGAGATTGAAGCTCATCTTCCTTGGGAGACGACATAGATCCAGCTTTGATGATAGACAAATCCTGGACATCATTTGGGTTGTAAACATCTATCTGGCGACTCCATTGAAACGAAGTGGCTCCGAAAAGAGCTCACACCAGGGCGGACCAAGAAGGCCCACTGGTAGCACAAGTTCCTGACCCTGAGAAGATCATCAGTAAGGGAAAATGTTTACAAAGACAGACTTCCGGATCTGCAAAGACATCAAATCCAAGTATTCAAACCAACACTTCTTCTTTCATATCTAAAAGTCCTCTAGTTGAATCCCCTGCTGCTGAAACTCATAGTTCTCAGGAAATTGAAATTTTATCTGAAATATTGAAGGTAGAGGAACCTTCGCTATCCTCTAATGTTACAGACTCTATTTTTTAGCATGATATTTCATCCAACCTTAAAGAGGTAATTACAGGATCCCCTCAGCAAAAAGAAACCTCTTCTTCTTCTTCTTTGAATTCCTCACCAACCAAGTCTACAGAGGGTGTTTTCTACACTCATACTAATCTGTCTGTTCTTGAAGATGTCCTACATGATCTGTCCTCTAAGGGATAAGAAATATTAGCCTTGTTGCTTGGTGAGTTTTACAAGGCCTCTTATTTTTTACCCATCTCTGAAAATTTCGCTCAAAGTGAATTGAGACAATCATTTTATTTAAACTCAACCATCCCATCTCAAACTTCATCTCCTGCAAAATCTTCTTCTGTATCAACCCCCAAGACTACCATGGCTATCCCTTTAACCAAGATGGAATAGATTTTAGCGAATAGGTATGCTCCACTCGTCTTTCCCAATCCCTTATCTGCCATGCCAACTGGAGATTATCAGAAATATATTCCAAAGTTTACCGGAGCTGGGGATTATACTGTTGAAGAACATATAGAAGCTTTAATGATTATGCTGAAAATATTAACATTTCAGAAGAAGATGTGTGGACCAAATTTTTTTTGCAGAGTTTGGATGGCCAATCCTGGAAGTAGTTTAAAGAGCTATCAGCAAATTCAGTCACAGGTATTGAACAACTAGATGAGGTTTTCTTAAAACACTGGGGAGAAAGAAGAGATCTACTATATTACATTTCCGAGTTCGGAAACTTAAGAAGAGAAGATGGGGAGTCAGTCTCAGACTTCATCAAAAGATTTAATAGAATGTTTGGCAAGATCCCTGCAGAAATCAAACCAAGTGATGCATCGGCTAAGATCACATTCTCTGCTGCTTTTGATCCGGATTTTTGTCTAATCCTCAGAGAAAGAACATCAGCCACACTTGCTTTAATGCAAAATGTTGCCCTCGAAGTTGAATCAAATATTATGGCATCTCAGAAGCTCAAAGGAAAGGTTGAGAGAAATAATTCTGTTGTTGAGCCCCATTCTTCTTCTAATAGTAAAATGGAAAAGATGGCCAAGATGTTGGACAAATTGACATTTTAAATGTCAAAATTGAAGATCCAGAATCAGCAACCAGCAAGGACAAAAGAGGCAAATGATTTTGTCCCTGGAAATCTGAAATCTTTCCCTTATAGAAGGAACAATCAACAAGTCCAGATCCTTCATAAAGACAACAATGCAGCTGATGATCAGAGAATCAGACCCCCTTTCATAAATGCAATGTTAGAAGAAGAACAGCAGCCATCTCATGATGAAGTTGAAGAAGCAGATGAGATAAATTGTTTTGGTGACGAAAATGATTCCTCCTTTTTGACACAAGTAGATTATGAAGAAGCCCTGATGGACTAGCAAATTCATGAGGCAAGTATTGAAGAATCTGTCTACCTGACGGATGATCAGAAAGGTTATAATTTAAGATTTAAAAATGATGCCCCTAAACCAATGCTCGCTGCTCCTGTGAAGAAGAAAGAAGTTGTTGCCAAGCAGCCCGCTTCTCCCGTAAAATAGACCTCCACTCTTGCAAAACAGCAGCAGAAGCAATCACATCCCCTAGCCAAGGAGCAAGTCATTCTCAAAGCTCCTTCCAACGAGGTAAAAGCTTCTGATAGATCAGTGTTTTCTTTTAATTTCGAATCGGAAATTATGAAAGTAAAGATACCTATGCCCTTAACCGAACTCATGAAGAATGATATCTTCAAGTCTACCATCCTGAAGTCCCTTGAACCAAAGACCTCCTCATCTGCTGATTTTGTAAACTTACAAGATGACAAGCCAATAGTAACTATAGGGCCTATGATAGAAGACCGAGATGATTCTTATCCACCATTCTATATATATCTAAATGTTCATGATAAGATCCTCCATAACTGCTTGCTTGACTCAGGAGCATCACATAATCTTATGCCCAAAGCAGTGATGGATGAGCTTGGGCTTGAGGTCACCAAACCATATCATGATCTCTTCTCTTTTGACTCTAGGAAAGTCAGGTGCCTTGGCCTCATAAAATACTTTTTTATAAACCTTTCCCAATTGCCAATGAGAAGCATGGTGATGGATGTGTTGGTTGCTGATATCCCACCCAAGTTCGGACTCCTCTTGTCTCATCCATGGAGGAAAAGGTTAGGAGGTACCTTGCAGATGGATCTTTCGTATGCTACGATCCCAGTGTTTGGAGGAGAATTAAAAATACTTTACAGAGAGAATCAACTTGCCTACATCATCAGCGATGCAAAAAAATATGTAAATCATCCTATTTATGCTATGGATACAGACTTTGGCTCGTGCATTCTTCAAATAGATGATTCTCAATCAACTCCTATGCATCTTGTGAAGCCCACTGAACAACAAACTGATGATAAGGGCGTTCCAGTTTGGACCATGTATTTTTATGGGGCCAGTACCAAAGATTCAGCAGGTGCAGGGGTAGTTTTGATTTCTCCTTCGAAGGAGACTATACATTTGTCTTTTAAGCTCGATTTCAAAACTACTAAAAACATATCAGAGTATGAGGCCATGTTGTTGGGATTGAATTCAGCTAAGGAGATGGGGATAAAAATGTTAAAGGTGTTCGGAGATGCGGATCTCATCATACATCAAGTAAACAGTACTTTCCAAGCAAAGCATGTCAAATTGAAATCCTACAGGGATGAGGTATGGAAAATTAGAGATTCTTTTTCCATTTTTGAAATTTCCTATATACCCAGGGATATGAATCATCTTGTCGATTCCCTTGCTATTTCAGCCAGCATGTTTATTCCTCCCATGCCCCCCAGGCTCAATTATGAAATCCAAGTAAAATATAGGCCATCTTTGCCCGACAATATTAAATACTGGAAATTTTTTGAAGATGATGATGAACTTAATAGATTTCTTCAGGTGGTAGATGAATTTTCTGATATCCAGGTTGACCAATAGCATCTAAATGTAGAGGAATCCCAGAAGCCTAAGCTAAAGCAAAAATTAGTTCAGCATGATATTGTTCAGCTACCTAACAATTATATACCTCGGGGTTTGGTACCTCTCGAAAATCTATTTGATCACAACGATGTCCCCTACAAGCTAGAAAAAAAGGAGAAAGATATTGTTGTTCATGAGCACAACATAGGGAGCGAAATCCAGCCTAAATTCATAAATCTGTCCTCTGAATTGACTGTTGATCAGAAGTCTGAATATTGCAGCATTTTGAAAGAATTTTCTGATGTTTTTTCTTGGAAATATAGTGATCTGAAGACTTATGACCCTGATATCATTCAACATAAGATCCCTCTTGAAAAGGACACCATCCCTTTCAAACAAAATCTCAGACCTATCAGTCCTCTTCGTTTGCTTGTGATTGAAAGAGAAATCAAAAAGCTTCTTGATGCTAAGATCATAATCCCTTTGAGATACTCTAAATGGATTGCAAATCTAGTAATAGTGAGAAAGAAAAATGGTGAGGTCAGGTTATGTGTGGACTTTAGAAACCTAAACAGATGCTCTAAGAAAGACAACTATCCCCTACCTAAAATGGAACATTTGCTGCAAAGAATTTCAGGGGCTATTGTTATGTCTTTCCTAAATGGTTTTTCCGGCTATAACCAGATTTTTGTCCATCCTGCTGACCAAGAGAAGACTGCATTTACTACTCCTTGGGGTACCTTTATGTACGCCAAAATGCCATTCAGATTAATGAATGTCGAGGCCATGTTTCAAAGGGCCATGGACATAGCTTTCGTGGGTGAGAAGGACAAGTTCCTCCTCATCTATCTTGATGACATCACAGTTTATTCCAGCAGTCATGAGTAGCATCTAAAGCATTTAAAAAGAGTGTTTCTGAAGTGCAGGCAGTTCAGAATTTCATTGAATCCCAAAAAGTCCCATTTTGCTCTCAGAAAAGGAAATATTTTAGGCCACATTGTCTCAGCAGAAGGCGTGAAAATTGATCCAGCTCGGGTGGAGGCAATTTAGAGGCTGTCCTTACCAAGGTCGAAAAAGGATATCCAATCACTACTTGGTAAGATTAATTTTGTTTTAAGATTTGTTCCAAATTTCGTCGAGCTAGTAAAACACAGAACATGTATGTTGAAAAAGGGGTCTGAGATAAAATGGACAGACAACGCAAGGAATTCATTTCAGGATATCAAAAAAGCTATCATGGAATCCCCAACTCTTATCAGTCCAGATTACAGCAAGAATTTCTACATTTTCTCCTTTGCTTCTTATGACACAGTGGTAGCAGTTCTGCTACAGAAAGATGATGACAATATGGATCACCCAGTTTCTTTCTTCACCAAAACACTCAGAGATGTTGAACTAAGGTATGATCCTATTGAAAAACAAGCCTATGCTCTCATAAAATCTTTAAAAGCTTTCAGAATTTACATCATCGACTCAAAATTCATTGCATATGTTCCTTCACCCTCCGTGAAAGATGTTTTGACTCAGCCTGATATTGACGGAAAGAGAGCTAAATGGATTGCAAAGTTGATCGAGTTTAACATTGAAGTGAAGCCCACCAAATTGGTAAAAGGCCAAGGCCTTGCTAAGCTTTTAACGGAGGAAAATCATGAGTTGTTGGACATAACTTTCATACGAGAAAATTCAGCGAATTTGCAGATAGAGCTGGCAGCAGATGGACAACATAACAATCAACAAGTGGCAGAGCATTTGTCTTCTTGTGAATGGTACTCAGGTATTATACATTTTTTGCAAAAGCAAGAAGTTCCTCCCGAACTCAGCATGACTCAAGCCCGAGCCCTTAAGCTCGGAGCCATCAAATTTTGCATTTACAATAATCTGTTATATTGGAAAGACCCTGCTGGTTTACTACTCAGATTTTTAGACAAAGAAGACTCAGTGAAAGTTATACATCAGTTTCATTCAAGTGTTTGTGGACGTCATCATTACTGGAAGACCACAGTTCATAAAATTCTAAGGGTTGGATACTATTGGCCTTTTCTTTTCTTATATGTGTGTGCCTTCGTCAAAGCTTGTGATAACTGTCAAAGATTTATAGGAAAACAGCAGCTAAAATCCTTGCCCCTGAGACCTATAGTAGTGAATGGCCCTTTTCAGCAGTGGGGTTTAGATTTTATAGGTGAGATAAATCCTTCATCTAGTGGTCAACATAAGTGGATCTTGGTAGCCACATATTATTTTACAAAATGGATAGAGGCATCTCCCACCAGGAATGCCACTCACCAAGTTGTCATGAAGTTTCTTTATGAAAATATCTTAAGCAGATTCGGTTGTCCCAAAAGGCTGGTAACAGATAATGCAACAGCTTTCAAAGCAGAGGCATTGGTCGACATGTGTGAATCAATGGGAATCTAGTTGGTACATTTGATCCCCTACTACCCTCAAGATAGAGTAACTATCAAAAAGTCCATAGGAACCTCTCCATTCAAATTGGTCTATGGGACTGATGCCATTTTTCCTGTTCAGTTAATTTTGCCAGTGGCTAGATTCTTTCAAGAAGAGCAAACTGAGTCAAATGATATGGTAAGAAGAATGCTTGATTTTGTGGAACTACAACAGGCCCATGAACATTTAGTGGACAGATCAGATGTTCATCAAAAGAAGATCAAAGATACTTTTGACAGAAAGGCAAAGGTGGATAATTTTCAGGTTGGTGACTAGGTTCTGAAATGGGACGCTCTGAGACAAGATAAAGGCAAACATAACAAGTTCGATTCTTTGTGGATCGGCCCTTTCATGATAACTCAAGTACAACACAACAACACATTCATTCTGCAAAATCTGGGAGGTGAAGAAATGTTCAGTGGCCCGGTCAACAGGCGATTTTTTAAACTCTATTTTGTCTAAGGCTGTGAAGCCTAGATATTGTAATTTTAGTTTTAATCTTTATTTTTACAGAATAACTCCATGCCCAATGGAAACACTAGCAGACAGTTTTTAATTTTCTTTTCAGGAAAGGCATTGGTTCTATGGTTCTTGAAACCTCACAGGGAGGCGTTCATCCCCAATAGGAGCCAATGTTATCTCCTCAAATAAATTGGTGGAGATTTTTCTTTTGAGGTGATAGATTGTGGTCCAAAATTTATTTCTAAATTTTTGTAGGTAGGTTAGAGAACCTATTTTCTGTAAATAAAATCAGAAAGAACTTTTGATTTGGTTTGGTCAAGAAAAAGATAGAATCTCATATTTTGGTGGTTTAGGCGAGCCTAAAACGTGCTCATTAACCACTGAAAGCCTTCGTTCTCGGTAGTTAAGAGGGAAAAGCAAAAGCATGATTAACTACCGAAAAGATTTCAACAAGAAAAATGAAAAGCCTGTGCTTTCTCATGAGCCAGTTGTCAATTAGCACAATGATGAAAACATAACCGCCGAAAGCCCATGGAGGTGGTAAGGTATGCATGTTCTTGTTGTATCTATCCGAAGATTGATACCCTGTTGTCCTTTTAACTGCATTTGTCATTTCAAAATTAAGACTCGACAAAGATACAGAAACTCATGTGTGTTTCCTGACTAACAAAAATGATTAGTCACGTAGCCCCTCACCATCTCCAGTCACGGGTACACAAATCCATTATGACCCCGATTAATCTCTGATTTGATCTCCTTTCATTATCAATTCGAATTTGGGAGTCATTAAGACAGTCTTGAGCCCGTGATTTCATCAAGCAAACACATATCCAGAGATCATAATCCTATTTTTTGTGGTGATCGCCGAGTGCAGTTAGAGTTCAGCAGATCGTTATCAAGCCAATTGTCATACCATCAAGCCAGGTCGAGTCATCCGGTAGTTCAAAGCCCATACTGTTTCAATTAAATTATATATCTCACTGAAACTCGAAATTGTCTACGTATATTCAGTCAGTCTGTTGCCTAAATTCGGTAGTGATTGAGCTTTGTGATCGGAACTCTGTGTCACCCTGTCCCGTTTGTTTTTCTATGAGTCATACTCACTGTCATCCGAAATCATAGAGTCTTTGTCTCCCTGGCATGAATTTTTTCCTTAATCGTAGGTACAGTCATCATTTACTAATGAAATGTGAGATTGACCTCATTTTGAGGATCATTCCATATCTTTTGCAAACTGAATTTTGACTTTCTATCTTTAGTATATCTGATCCATGCTTTTAGGGTCTCAAAACTACATTGTAAAGATATAAAGCTAAAGGTAGAAGATGAACTAAGGGTTCGATTTTGAGTTCTATATGATATTGTTTTGTATGAAAGACACTTTCTTTAATATATCAGCCTGCAAGCTTCTTTCATTTGTTACTGTTAGACCTTCTGTCATCTTTGTCTATGCTTATGAGTGGAATTAGTTATTTTGTCTTTGTTTAATGATCCTATGGTAACTGTCATCTTACTTTTGATTGTTAAGCAAGAATCACAACCATCCTTAGCTAGTTTGGTGACCCATCATATATATGGTTTTATGTATGTTTTGGTTAATTGATTAGTTTTCTTATCCATTTGTTATACAAACCTATCTGACAACATCACTTGAAGGCCTTGTGTTGCATGATTATAGTTAAGACTGTCTTGAGAATACAATCCAGAGTTTAAGATATTCATCTTGATCTAAAACCCACACCTATTATTGAGAAAATAGTTTCCAAAAAGATTGAGTTACCAAGCATATCTGACTTAAAGCCTAGGAGAGTTCCCTGGAGTGATAACACGACCATTTCTGACCTGCGATAAAAGACCAGGTGAAAGTTTTTCTCCTGTTCATCACGCTTGTCTTCTTTTGTCATTTTATTCCTTATGGATACACTACCAACTTTGCGATTGAGTGTCTTTAGAGTTCCTTCACCATGTTTATGCTTGGCCCTAGTAAGCATTCACACTCAACAATTCAAGTCAAAGATGACTGCTATGATACCAACATTATCTAGGATCCTTTCATCGTGAATTATAAAGAATTGTATTAAATGAGCATAAATTAAAGTGCACCATTAAATAAGGGAAAACTCAAAAATGAAGAGACATAAACATCAGATATGAACACAAAAATTGATAACGAAGTTCGTCCCTGGTGGAGTATGTCTCTGGGTCCTGCTCTCAAATGGGTAGGCTCTTTCATTAACTCAGCAAAAGAATTTGGCAAATACATAAAAATGCCACTTTCTGAAATCAAGTTGCAGAAATAATGCTCAAATCAGAAAACAAACATCACCACTAAATTTGTGGCGTCAAATTACCCAAAAATTATTGTCTCCACGCCTCAATCCGACTCTAGCACTCCCAGGCCCAAGCAAAATTTCATCTCGGTTTTTGTACCCTCTGCAACCTGCAATCATGACAGTCCTTTGCCTTGTAATCTATGCCCGTAGTCGTACATTTTATGCCCTCCTAGTGGCTAGCGGAAACTTGGATTTAAAAGAAAATTGGGCAGACATATGTTCCAACGAAACAGTTAGGCGGATTGGTTATGGCGCTAAAGTTAGAGAGTTGGATGTGGGGAGGTCCCGAGGTAAAACCACACGGGCTCCCTTTTTAGGGATATATTTATAACCTTTGCTAGATTTAGTTGGTGTCTTCTAGATGTGGTGGTTGTCGCCAGATATGGTGGGACTTCTTCCAGATTTGGCAGGGTCCTACCCATATATATTTTTTACTTTTTGGTTACGTGCCCTCCTTAGGCGTTTCGGGGGTGCCACGTGTCGCCCGCTAATTGGGCCACGTGGCACCCGCTGATTGGTCCACATGTTTGTTGACATCACCACCCTGTCAATCCGTACATGACACGAGGAGCTTCCTGGATGTTGCCACGTGACGTCGTGTGGGGTGCCACATGGCACTTTTCTACTGGTCCACATGGACCTCTAAAAAAACCATTGGCAGGTGACACATGGAAGCCTCTGGTGCTTCCATGTGGCATTCAAATGTTAGCAGTCATCATGCTGACATCACCATGCCATGTCAGCTGCTGATGCCAGCAGTACGGACGATGATATGGCCCCTGTTGACTTGACCTGTTTGACCACAAATTTGACCGCGAATATCTTCCAAACCGTAACTTCGTTTGCGTCATTAGAAATATTGTGACACGCTCTTCACGATCATGTCATTTTCACTAAGTTTTGGGAACTTTGAATTTTTACCCTTTCTTTGTCTGTTGAAGCCATTCTGAGCGTTCTGGGTTGCCTCTGTGAGTTCTGAGTGGTTTTTTGCCTTCTCTGGATCTTTTTTGGATCATTAGGGAATATTTATGTGCTCTTTATCTTGGAGATGAAATCACTTCACTTGTGGATGAATAGTTTGTGATTCAGGCTTCTTCTTGGTGGATTATATTGCTTATTTGTCTTATTTAACAGTTAATTTGTAGGTTATCTTGATCTTCCATTGCTTGTAGAACCCTATGAGGGTTAGGATTGTCGATCCCCTCCTTCAAGCTATTTTTATTGGTGAAGAGAGATAATTAAAGGGTGGATTCAAGGGTTAGGAGTGTCTATCCCCTTGAAAACATTATTTGGCTAGGGTTTTAAAACTAGGGGTTAGGATGGTCTATCCCCCTGGGGTTTCAAAACTAGTTTCCCATTAATTTGTTGAGCAAGGTGACTTAGAAAAGGTGATGGATTAGGGTCATAAAGGTTTGGGTTCAAGGTTCAATTTCCTTTTCCTTCTCCATCCTAACTTATTTTTTAATGTTGTAACTCTGTTACTCAAGGCTTGAGGAACTAGTTCCATTAAAAAATGTGATATTTCCTCTTTCGAAGTCATTTGCTTTATGGATGAATTACTCTCACTCAAACTCTCTTTTCATGCTGAAACATTTTGATTTCTTACAAGTTTTCTTACTGTTGTAATAACTTTCAAGTTACAGCCACTAGGGTTGTAACAAACCATCTCTCTTACCCTTGTTTACAAACTAAATTACTACATAATTTTGTACTTGAATATTGCAAAGTGATCTACTAATCAAGGACTACAAATTGACATTCTTATTTTCTGATTTCTGTGGTGAATTATTGCCATTGTAGAAAATGTTTCATACAACCATCTAGGGATGATTATATTTTACTGATAACGTTTACTTACAACCCATTTCAACCATAAAAGTTGTGGTTTAAACATTGGAATATTGTCTACTATTCATAAGCTTTCATTTACTATCATTCGTTCATGATTTTGACGGTAATTTCTTGTAGTTGTTATTACTTTCTCAAGCCTTCTTATCGTTTTCCCTACTGTTTTGAGGCTACTTTAATTGATATTTAATCTTGGGATAATTGTTCCAACATTGGTTTTGCAGGGGTTCTTCAAACTCATCTTGTATCTTCTCCCAACGCACTCTTTTTGAATCCCTAGACATCTTCATCTAGTGACCAAAATAGGGATCTGCATAAACCTCTTGATCTTCATCCTCCATTCCCTTGAGCTCACCTAGGAAGCCTCCCTTGTGGTGGAATCATCCATCATTAAAATGAGGGTAGTAATTGCTAAGGTGACAATGGTTCTTACTCCCAGTTATGCCGCACTAGTGATTCTTGTGGTTGGATTTTCCCAAGCGACAATTTGTGCGATAACCGTTGGATTACTAAGAGGGGGGTTGAATCAGTAATAGAGAAATCTAATCCTCTTTAACCATATAATGCAAGTGTTATATCAATGTAGCATTATCATCCAATATTTGCAGAGTAAATAAACAATGAAAAAATGAACAATCATACACATACACAGTACACCAGTGTTTTTACGTGGAAACCCAAAGCGAGAGAAAACCACAGAATGTTTTTTCTTATATGTCTTAAATAATTGCATTCAATGGAAGCACCAACTTCCTTAGTTTTCCAGTTGCAACTGGAAGGATGCTACAACCGAAGGGAAGCTCCAACTCCCCAATTCTTTGGATACAAGCAGAAGGAGGCTACAACCCCCTATGTTCTCCGGGTACAACCGGAAGGTGGATACAACCACATGTTCTTACCCCGTCCAACTTCCCTGATGTATAAGTAGAATGATGGAACCACTGTCACACTATCACTGTGAGCTATACTGTTGTAAACATGTATCAATAAACCTGCACCAAACAACTTGTACCAATAACCTGAACCATGTATCAACCATGCATCAACCTGCACCTCAACCTGTAATCAACCTATACCATAAACAAGTGCATCAACCATGCATCAACCATGCACCAACCTATACCAAACAACCTGTAATCAACCTGTACCATAAACGAGTGCACCAACCATGCACCAACCTGTACCATGAATAAGTGCATCAACCATGCACCAAACCTATACAAATAACATGTCACAACAACCTATCCAAACAACATGTCTAAACAAACCTATCACAACAACCTATCTCATCAATATTATCAAGCAAATCAGATCTACTCACCAAGATCAATCACCAAGACAACTCTCAAAGATGTGCATCAACCAAGAATAACACAACTCATAATCATCACCAAGATCAATATGTGCTTCTAATAATATACCAATACGAGTATGCTACATCATCCATAAACCATGTGTCAACAATACTACTAAAAAGCGTCTCCAACCATGTACCAAATATGTACCAATCATGTACCTATTACTCATAAACTATGACTCATCAAGATGTACCAACATCATCAACTATACACCTCATTTATGTGCCAACTCATCAACTACTTGTCTCAACCATGTACCCAACATGTACCTCAACCAAAAGCCCTCGTCAATTTCATCATCCAAATATGATTTGTAACTCTGTAATAGACCTGGTGTATATGATCACATACCTGCAAACCTTCCTTAACTTTAACAACAAGAGACTAGCATTTTCATCAAACTTTACTTTAGTCTCACATGACTAGTTTTGGATTAGTCAACAACCCTAACATGACATAATCATAACTATATACTTGTAATGAATTAAGATCTGAAAATAGTACACAATTTTCTTCAGTGTGTTTTACGAAATTCCTCTAGGTGTCACTCCTTGGAACCTCTCAGAAAACGAGTTATAGCAAAAATGGCATACCTTGTTGAATTTTGGCTTATTCTAGAGAGTGAACTTGTAGAGAGTGCCCCGCACGGAATATTTGTGTATGGATCTGAAAATTTTACACATAATACTAACAACCGTAATCTAACCAACACATTTCTATTTACTGAATTTGGATTTGTTATGAAGAAGTTATGACGTTTTTACTCGAAACACTTGTTTTAGACTAGTTTCGGGACTAGCCACAAACCCTATTTTCCATGGAGTGTAACTGCAAAAATACAACAACCCACAAGCTTAAATTTGTAACACAACTACTTGGATATGTTTCCTCAATGGCCTCCCAACTGCACGATCTGATTCATTCTAGAAAAAAAAATTATTGTGAAAATGGTGAGATGATCTGTAAATAACATACCTTAGAAAGCTTCATCAAAAGAATTTATCCTCCCTTGAATTTTGGCCTTCTTTACTTCACCTTCCCTCTAAAATTTGGCTTAGATATCCTTTGGTTATCTTAGTCACCTATAGATATTCAATATTCTCAAGTGTGATTAAAATGAGAGAGCCTTGCCTCTTATTTATACTCTCCAAGTAGCTTCCTTAGAAGCATCTTCTAGGCCACTTTGTCCACATAGTCACTTCCATCCAACTTTTCCCAATTTGCACTTTTCCATGTATCCAATAGTCACTTGACCACTTAACCCATTTTCCTCATTTTAGGGTTAACCTTCTTATAACCACTTTCCATAATTAGAAAGTTCTCTATTTACTTTATTATTTAAATCATCCTCCTTGACTTTGTCACTTCACTTTATTATTTAAATAATCCTCTTTGATTTTGTCATGTCACTTTATTATTTAAATAATCCCCTTTGACTTTGTCACTTAACTTTATTATTTAAATAATCCTCTTTGACTTTGTCACTTCACTTTATTATTTAAATAATTTCTTCTTTGCAAGCACTTTGACTTCTTCGACCTTTTGGGGTTTCAAGCCAATCATATGAGGGTCCTTCAACTTCGTAAGGCCATAACTCTCAAACCGTAAGGAGTTATGTGACATTCCACATACCCCCAGAAATGGCATGACATGTATTATCCATCTAGAATAGTCTTACCTGCAAACATATCAAAACTCATACAATTATACATAAAACAAACTTGGGTCCATTACCCAAAGTTTTGTGCTACCAAAATTCGCTACCAGACTTTCTTCAAGGGTTGACATCAATGACAACCAACCCAATTAATCAACAATCTCCCCATTTGGAATTGATGGCAACACTCTGATGCAATACTGAAATCATATCACTCTTTCTTGCCCTAGAACCATGCATGTATCTATGTGACCAACGTTCCCCCTTGAACCATGCCTCTATCCTCTGCATCTGATAAATCTCTCCTCCTTTGTCATCAATGGCAAAGGTATCTTTCCATTCAGGGATTCTCCCCCTATCTAACTCGTCTGATCTCCCAACCTGAATTGTCCTCTTTATGGTGCTTCCTCATGTACATCTAATACATATAAGATAAGCACTCAAAATCATTCATTTTGGAGTAGAAATAACTCTGAGTCTAGAAAATATACTCAAAGGCTTCCCGTGGAAGCGGTTTTGTAAAGATGTTTTCCACTTGTTCTTTTTTGCACACATAATCAACTCTGATGTTCTTTTCTACAACCTATTCTCGTAGAAAGTGATACTTGATTGGAATGTGCTTCATCTTGGAGTGCATCACCGGGTTCTTTGAGATATTGATAGCGCTTGTATTATCACAATAGATTGGAATGGGCTCATCATACTCAACCTGTATATCTGTCAGAGTTATTTTCATCCATAGAACCTATGTACAAAATGTTGATGCTGCAATATACTATGCCTCAGTTGTAGATAAAGATATTGATGATTGTTTCTTGTTTAGCCATGATACTAAACACTCACCCAAGTAGAACGTTGCTCCATTGGTCTACCTATTTTATTCTTCCTTTAATTCTTGTCTACCTATTTCATCAATTGTTAGGTTGATGCTTTCAACCATTTCTTTGTAGACCTTGAAGTTTTCAAAATCTTATGACTTATTCCTGAGAAAGAAAACTGCATTCTTGTATAATCATCAACTAATAACATAAAGCATTTCTCACCTTTTAAAACCTTTGTTGTAGTTGGTCCAACTAGATTAGTATGCACAATTTCTAGTGGTCTTGTCGTTGAATATTCTTTTGATTTAAACATGGTCTTTGTTTGCTTTCCTTGTTGACAATGTTTGCATAAATCGTTGGTTGGTTTCGTGATCTGGGGAATTTCTCTAACTTCTTCCCTTTTGATGACTTTGACAAGGTTATCAAAATGTATGTAACCCATTCTTTTGTGCCATAGCCAACTTTCATCTTCCTTTCCTTGGCAACACTTTTTATTTCCAATTTCACTTAATACATATATGTTGCTTGAAGTTCTCGCAGTTGTTGCAATCAATTTTCCTGAACCTTATTTTCTTATCTCGCACTTTTGTGAATCGAAAGTAACTTTATGACCTTGGTCACACATTTGACTCACACTTAGAAGATTATGTTCCATATCTTCTACTAGTAGAACATTTTCTGCCTTGGTATTCTTGTTCCCAATTATGACTGTGCATTTTCCAATGATTTTAGTTGAATCATCATTTCCGAAGGAGACTAATCCATCTCTTTACTTTCTTAATGTAAGAAACCTGTCTCTATCACATGTCATGTGTTTTGAACATCCATTGTCAACATACCAACCACGTTTCTTCTGCTTAGCTTGTAGAGCGAGTGTGCATTCTTCATTGCTATACTCATTATGTTTTCTTATCCATGTCCTTTTCTGAGGTTCTTGTCTGTGGCGGTTGTTGTTTTGTTGTGGTTCTCTAGGAGGGACCGACATTCTTCAATATTTGGCCATGTGTCCAAAATTGTTACATTTGTAGCATTCCACTTCAGTGCTCAAAGATTCAAACCTTTTGTAACTTCTTCTCTGTGTTTGTCTAGGCCTTCTTGGATAACCCTTATGTGTATGACTTTCAAAGTTGTTTATGTTCCTGTTGTTAGCTCCGCAATTCACAGCTTTATGTGCAAAATTATTACATGCATAACATAAACCAAAAAATATAGTTTGATACCTGGGAGTTGAATATCTTTTGAAAGGAGGTACTCTTATGAATCCTTCTTCTTCCTGAGACCTATCTATTTCTGTCGGTCGTTGATTCTGAAATCTGAATCTTCTCAGTGGAGGAGTGTCCCTGTAATTTTCTTTGTCGGCCTTTCTATCCCCTTTGATTGTTTCTGTATAGCTTTTTGGATATGTTTCTTGTTTTGTTGTTTTGGAGCTTGATCCATTTTCTGTCTAATTGTATCCAAGTACGGACTTGTCATGATGAGGTTTTTGATTGCTGATAATGTCGTTCAAAACTTTTGAGTTGTTCTGCATATTTTTCTTTTGAAGATCCTTTCTTAATGTGACATTTTTTTCTTCCAAATTTCCAATGATCATGTCTCTTCCTTCTAGTTGTTCTTTGACTACTTCTTCAATTCTTTTATCTTCTTCAATTTAAACCTTCAAATTTGTGATCATTTTTACTAGTTCCTGAGTGTCTTCTTTCTTGTCTAGTTCCTATTGTAGTTTCTTGTTTTTCTTCTTTTCTCTTATAATAACTTCTATGGCACACAACAATTATTCTCGGTAGTCAACTTCTGCCTCTTCATATTCTTCTTCAGAATCTTCTTTATCAGAGTCTTCTATTGCCATGAATAGAACTCTTTTTGTCTCACTGTCACTGACTTCATCTTCATCTGATGATAAGATGTCTTCTTTGGTGCATAATCTTTTCTTGAAAACTTTCTTTGTGGTTCTTTTGCCTTTTGTTGGCATACCTACATGATTTTTGCTAACAATAGTGACAAATAACAATTCTTGTAGTTGCCTACGCTTCGTCATGTAAATATTGCTATTTGAAGGTGACTATTCGGTTGTAAAAAGATGTTTTGATTATTCCTATTTTATTTCTTTTTTTTGTTTTCATGCTTCATTCATGACTGAAAGCATGAATGAAACATTAAAACTTATAATCAAGTTGCATTTATATCTAAGGCTTGGTCTTTATGTAGGGTCACCGTTCTTACAACTCTTTTAATGAATGTTGTTTTGCTTTGAAGCTTATCATATATCAATAAAACATTTGTTTTGAGTTGCTCCTGGATTATAAGCTATATCTTGAGTACTTTGTAAATACATCAATAATAGATTGGCACTAAGACTATAAGCTTCTTCATTTAACGTTCTTGGTAGATCATTTTCGATTTTAAATCTTTTGATTGGTATTTTGATTTTTGGATCGCATCCTCTCCTAACCTTGGCAAATCGAGGTACCCATTACATATGATGAGATTCAAACACAACTCGATCGTACCTTGTACTCTATTTGAAGTGGCAGTTTGAATCGACAGATCCATCATTACAAACTAGAGTCTTGGGTTTCTCTCTATACTTAGGGCATTCATTACCTGAAACGCCCGATTTTTGTGGCTTGAAACCCCTTATGCTCTCATTTTGGTCGCGCTAGGGTAACTATGGGTTTTATTCCTTTGTTTTTTTCTCTGGCCTTCCTCTGTTTCTGCTACCCCTTATGCTCAAAGTGATCTTTGGTCACCTTTGTGACTGCATGTCCAAACCCTTATGGCCCCTATCATCCGTGTCGAGCCGAATGGCTCCCAAACTTTGTTGTTGTGTGATGACGCGTGTGAAGACCTTAAAAGTCAGGGTTGGGTTGTGTTTCTCAAGAAATTCCAGGGTTATAACTTACAAGAAGCCCAAGAGTTCACCCTCACATTTGATGGATGCAAAGCCAAAGTGGGCGATATTCAATTGGAAATCACCGAGAAATTTCTAAGAGAGGCAACGGGCCTCCCCCTCACTGGCCAAAAATGGTTTAAAAATTCAAAGTTGGAAGAGGTACCATGGAGTCTGTTCGTCACCTCTCAGAAAATTCAATGCTGTGAAAAAGGTATGCCGCTCTCTCTATTGAAATATAGATGGCACAATCTATTGGCAGTGTTAAGGCAATTTGTTACTTGTGAAGGTCGCTACGGCTTCATCTTCCTTTATCACATAAAACTGCTAATGCATTTTATCGATTTCGAGTTAAACATGCCTTTTTACTTATTAAGAAGTTTATATAAGATGTCAAAGAGATATAAAAGGTAGAAATTGGATTCCATTTTATTTCATCATGGATTGATTAATTTGTTGATAGTCCATCATCTGAAACTACTTAATGATGATTGGGATGATTTCGTGACTCGCAGTGTCTTTGCTATAGTAAACCCTGTAGAGACTTTGGTGGTTTATAAACCTATGCTGGAGAAGTCTCTTTTTCCCTCCAGTGATAGGCCATTTTTCTTGTGTGAAAACCCTTGTGAAAGGGTTATGCCCGCTCAGTCTGTGTGTGAACAGCAGGACGTCGACTCCAAGCTTGTTAAAATTCCTGAGTGTGAACAAGTCGTTGACCCTAACCTTAACATCAAATCCACCAGTGGAAACCCTTCCAAACAGTCAAAGAAAAATTGAGGCATGTGAGGGTTTAATAACAAGAGGGCTAGGAGACTAATTTTGAGGAGCCTACAGAATAGATCAAAATCTCATGTGATCTCGATCGAATTGATTGAGTACCATAAGAGCTCTGATTCTGATATTGAAAAATTCCTGGCAACTAAAGACCCAAATCACTCTAAACTGGATCTCAGTCAAGCTTTCGATTATGTGAATGACTTGCCACCGTGTCTGAAGCACAACAAGGATTTTCTAAGAATTAAATTTGGTCAAAATCTGAAAGTGGATAGTGGTAGTCTTTTAACACAACATCATGCGCTTCCTCAACCATTTTCCCCTGCTTTAAATTGTGAAGTGTGTTTACATTGGATAGGTCTATATTACACAGACATTCCTGTCCTTCAAGAAAAGATCAAGGCTCTTACGGCTCAAAACCGCTCATTAACAATTGAAAACTGCGAGCTCAAGATCAATGCACAAAGGCAAGGAAAATGCTTGAAAAGGACTGGCAATATCATAATAAAAAACGTCGATAGTGTCGAGGCTGTGATCAACTCTGAAATTTTGTGATTCAAATTTGGTTTTCAGTTGAATGGTAAGATTGGTTTTTATCTTATTTGTGCTTTTATTGTTATTTTCCTAATTAATATAGAGTGATTTATATTTCTTTTGTCAAAAATAAGATTGGCTATAGAATCGAGAGATTTTGTAGCCAAGTCAATTCTCATATAACATTTGGAAAATGTTAGTTAAATAAACATCTAATTTTCTTATTTTGTTTTCTTTCGGGATAGGATGTATCTTGTGGTGATCTCATAAGATGGAGCATTGCTGGACTTAGTTGATTAGTCACCTCTTTTGGCTTATTCTGTAAATCAAAACAAAACTTGTGTAATTTTGAAGATACAGTTTGATATTGAGTGGCTTTTTAGACCCTCTATTTTTGTAACTTTTAGATCCTTTTGAGATATGATCCTATCTTAGAATATAGGATGCTTATCTTACCTGAACTCTTTAAATACTCTGTATTTTGTAATAGAGGACATCTTGGCTGAGAGAAAAAGATGGACGATTAATTCCAGAGCTAAATGAAACAGCATTCATGCATTTTGGATTTAGCCTCTTGCTTATTAATGTGTTCATTTATATTTTGTTAAGGTTGCTACATATATAGATCTGATATCTTTAGATTAAAAGATCTGTGATGTGCAGGATTGTTATATTAAATACCATCTATAATTTGCTTCTCAAAATATAAATGTTGTGATCATATTTTCAGTTAAAACAATAGGGTTTATCTTTC
>ML809243.1:122181-132606 GCA_009831015.1 Picea engelmannii
AATTTGTCACTTTAATTTATCATTTAAATAATATTAACCCATTTCTAGGTCACTTAACCTATTTTCCTTATTTTTAGGGTTAACCACTTTCCATAAATATTCCTTCTTGATTTTGTCACCTTAATTTATCATTTCTTGATTTTTTCACTTCTCTTTATTATTTAAATAATCCACCTTGACTTTGTCACTTTACTTTATCATTTAAATAATGATTTCTTCTTTTTGATCACTTTGACTTATTTGACCTTGGGGGCTTCAAGCTTTCATGTGGGGGTCCTTCATCTTCGTAAGGCCATAACTCTCAAACCATGAGGAGTTATGTGACATTCCACATACCACCATAAATGGCATGACAAGCACTATCCATCTAGGATAGTGTCACCAACAATTTCCTTGATCTTCATCTTGTTATTCCACATACAAGCATGGGTCCTCCAACCATTATTCTAGGATAACTCAATCCACAAAGCGTCTTCCTGTGAGGGATTTCACCATAAGGGGACCACTTTGGAGTTCATTCATTTGTGCACCTTATCAATCATGATAAGACAATAATGAGAGCATGAGTCCTCCAACCATTCTTCTACGATAACTCGATCCGCAAATCGTCTTCCCATGAGGGCTTTCACCATAAGGGGACCGCTTTGGAGTTCATCCATTTGTGCACCTTATCAATCATGATAAGACAATAATGAGTCATCTATACATTTTTCCAACAATGCATCATATACCAATGAAACCACATCGATCCATCTTCATCATGTATTAATGACAACTCATTGATCCATATTCATCTATGCATTCTCATCAAGGACAATACATATTATATTACATCAATCATCAATCAAGCAATCCTTTGACATCAATCAATCAAACCATTGGCATCAATGACAACATGATCCAACAACTTTCAGATTTATCTTAGAGTAATCATGTATAATTATGAGATTACAGGTTTATGTCGGTGTCTCTGCTTCGGTCATTAAAACCCAAACTGCCAACACATTGTTCTGGATTTATTCAGAACGGTCTTAAGGTTCATTGCAGGTTTCCCTCTTGGATGCGGTAGTTGAACGTTCTCTAATCATGCAGATGCTTGGATACACATCACTAACTCACTAACAGGTTAGCTCATTTACATTTTTTTGGCATTTACTTATCACTGAAACTCGAATGTATGGTTCAACTTTTGACTATCCACACATTTTTGTTTCATAGTATTTTTTCATATTAGTTTAGATTCATAAAGGAAAAAAAAAAATATTTTTATATGCTTTCTTTATCTGCTTCCTAGAAGCAATCATTTTTCACATTGATTTTCGTAAGTTTAGATTAAAACTTGCAGTTTGTATATCATGTAAATAAGTAAGATAAGTAAATCTTATGTTTAAATATATCTACAACAGTTACATTATACGTATGTACATATATATAGTGATTAGTAATTAGTTAGCTACTTTATTTCTTTCTTTTTTGTTTCTTTTAGGACTTTTAGATTGGCCAATGGAGCCATTAAACCCGTCGGAATGAGTTACACCAAACGGCTTGAGTTATTTAGACAACCTCGAATCGGACTCTTTCTTCCAGTTGACGAACGGTCATTTGCGCCCGCCAACAAACGACACTAGAAGGAGGGCCTGAATACAATTGATGGCACGTGGAGGTCGCAAAACTCCACCCCCACGCACTCTCTCCCCTGTAGTAACATGTAGTCACTCAGACAACAACTTTACTTCTAAAACAACAACTACCTCGAACGAAAATCCTGAGATTTTTGTTGAGCAAGTAACACCAAATCCCCAAGGGGCCGACGTACAAGAAATCGTTCATCAGTCACTCTTAAGGACACACAGTGCTTTGGCCCGTATCAGACAACCTAGTAGGCCTCTCAATCAACCTTTAGATTTCTTGGATATCCGAGAGAAACTTGAAGGCACTGGTCTACGTTTACATCCTTTAGGAGATAATACCACAGATCCTGACCACACCCCTACTCTTGCAGCCGGAGGATCTGGTATTCCACCTTCCCCACCTCATTCATCTTCTTCTTCTTCAAGTGGAGAGTCATCTGACGAAGACAGTTCTTCATCTGAACCATCTCAACCTTCGACACCACCTACACCCATGGAAAATCAAAACAATCACGCCAGGCCTTGGATCGATCAAGATCTTGTGGTTGTACCTGGACCCCAGTACAATTTACCAAAAAACCCAGAGAAATGGTTACTTAAGTTTGATCCAGATTCTAAGCAAATCACCAAGGATCACATAAAGAAATTCATCCTATCCATTAGACTCTAAAGTGTATAACATGAAGATGTAGTATGTAGACTTTTTCCTTACACGTTTGAGGGCAATGCCTCTACATGGTATTTCACCCTACAACCTCACACCATTGTATCTTGGGACAGATTCGAGACCTGTTTCCTAGAGAAGTTCGGAGATGATAAAACTCTGGAAGTCTTAGTCATGGAACTCTCCAACTTAAGGATGAACCCTAAGGAGAAAGTAAAAGATTTTAACCAAAGGTTCCTCACGTTAAAAAATCGAATCCCCACTGATTCAATGCCCGCAGAAAACCTTATTATGGCATATTACACTAAAGCTCTACACAATAATATAGCAATTTGGGTTAAAAGGTCTAATAAGTGAATGTTACTAGAAGCCTTCGAGGAGGCGAGTCAAATCGAAAAAACTATTTTGAGATTGAAAGATAATCTTACTAATGAGGCTGAAATAACCCCATCTTCTAAGAAGGAAATATAAATTCTTCCTAGGCCTCCCCAAAAAAAAACTTAATCATAAACCTCAGACTTAGAAAGTTTGCAAAAGGTCGTCCAAAAATTATCGAATCAAGTCATAGACTTGAGGAGATCGGCTGAAGAAGAATCTTCGAGCAAAGGAAGTTACAAACCTCCTTTCAAAAAACCTTTCCCCCCCAATCGACCGAATCCGACCCCTGAGGGTCTGAATTTTGAAAGCTTACAATACACTCTACAGACTATCCTTGAAGCACATGATAACTTATTCCCCCCTGAGAATTCTGAAGACATGGTTGAAGAATAAATAGTTGAAGAAGAGGAATCATCTCCCAGTGTCTTTGGACATTTTTTCGACAGTATTTTTCAAGCCAATTTTGAAACTGTCCATCCTTACAACACCAGAAGAAAAGCTCAGAGTAAATCCTCTTCCGAAATAAGTACTAATGTGCCTCCAAAACATTTTAAACAAGATGAAACAAAACAAAATCTAGCAACCCCAAGTTTATAGTATGATTTGATTGAAGACCTAAAGAAACTTAGAGATAATATTTATGTTTACAAACTTTTGAAATTCTCTCTTCTTCTGCAGAAAATGCTTCAGAATATCGTAGAAAATAGTAAAAATAGCAATCTGAACAGCAAGAAAATTGCATAAATCAGTTCTAAAACAACTCAAAAGGTCTCTGCTAAAACAACACACGAACCCCCAGATAAAAGGGACCTTACTGAAAAAACTGTATCAAATGTAGATAAAGTAATTTTAGGGACAACGACTAAAAATCAGTAGAATTATGTTGTTAATACTCACAAAAATGTCCCACCTTTCTTATTAACTTTTGAAATTTCCAATAGAAATGTACATAATTGCATGGTAGATTATAGCACATCATCAAATGTGATGCCCTTATCTGTTTGCCAAAAAATCAATGCTGAAGTTCAACCTTCTAGTCTTAAAATCATTCAGCTCAATCGGACGAATGCTAAGGTAATTGGTGAACTAAAGAACGTGCTCGTTAGGCTATCTTCTAATCCTAAGGTTCACCAAATTATTGATATCATTGTTGTTGACATCCCTGAAGTTTATGGTTTATTCTTAAGTAGGGATTGGTCCGAACAGATACATGGATACTTTGCAACAGATTGGTCTCATTTGTGGCTGCCAGAAAATGGACAGCCAAACAAAATTAGGGTTAACCGTGAACGTTACCTCAAGCACACCGTGATGGATTTGAATGATGCTAATGAACCATTTGTTGCTTCCACTAATTCACTTGAAATACAGGGAATGAACACCTTCTTCGGTAACTTCATGGCCGAAAATTCCCTCATCACCGATCCGGAACAACAGTAAGAGCTCATGACATGTACTCAATAAGCAGCTTTACCAAATGTGCCAAACACTACCGACGAAGCTAAGATATGGTCACTTTACTTCGATGGATCCAAATCCAAGGAAGGAGTTGGTGCATGATGTGTACTCATTGACCCAACAAGTAATAAAACTTTTATCGCCTGTCGATTAGAGTTTGAATGTACCAACAACACGTCCGAGTACGAGGCACTTTTGCAAGGACTCGGGAAAGTGGTAGATATGAACGTACAAAACTTAGTGGTATTCGGTGATTCAAAAATTGTGGTCAGACAGGTAAGAAATTCCATACATTGCCTATCACCACACCTGAAAAGTTATCAAACTAAGGTATGGAATCTAATGCACAAGTTTTCCGCATTTAACATCAATTACACTCCTAGATTAAACAATTTTGAGGCTAATTTATTAGCTAACATCGCTTCCAAGATTTTTCCCGCAGAAGGTATTTCTCCAAATTCATTTTCAATTGAGTTATTGTCCAAACCATCGATCCCAGACAACGTCACTAATTGGAGAGTGTTTGATGATGATTAGCAGATCATCAGTTTTTTGCACATGGAGAACACCTTCCAAGGTGCAATTATTGATGAAGGCACTCACAATGAAAATCTCCGCAATTTCACGGTAATATCAGAGCCAAGGTATCCCAAATCAACATCTGATCTAGTAAATTCTATCCCTAAATCCGTGGTAAGACTAGAGAAGTTTTATTATTTGCATGATAAATTCAGAAAATCGGTAAATTGTAAAACAAACGGTTCTTCCTTGACTCATGAAAAGGTAAATCCAGGGACTAAAGATAATCCACAATATATCAATCTGGGAATGGGATGTTCTAAGCAAGAGTGATCTGCTTTTATAAAACTATTTAGAGAATTCAAGGATGTCTTTGCTTGGACATACGATGATTTAAAAACTTTTGACCCTAACATAATACAACATATCATCCCCATGAAACCCAAGACTCAACCTTTTCAGCAGAAGCTAAGAAAGATGCACCCTAAGCTGGAACCAACAGTCAAGAAAGAACTAAATAAATTATTGAATGCAAAGATAATATTCCCATTAAGACACACAATGGGTGTCTAATCTGGTTCCTGTAAGGAAGAAAAGTGGCAATTTTCGGAACTTGAACCAAGCATCTGACAAAGACAATTATCATGTTCCTCCAATGGAACAAATTCTTCAGTAGGTATCTGGTTCCGAAAGACTATCACTGCTAGATGGTTTTTCGGGATTCAACCAGATCCTCGTGTCTCCCCCAGACCAGTTAAAAACCACTTTTGTTACCCCATGGGGTACTTACGCCTATAGGAAAATGCCTTTTGGGCTTATAAATGTCGGGGCCACTTTTCATAGAGAAATGGATATTGCTTTTGGTGGTCTCATAAATCAATCCATAGTGGTCTATCTTGATGACGTTACTATTTTCTCCAAAAACAAGAAAGATCACTTGTCTCGCCTTAGGTATGTCCTAGAACAATGCCACAAGTACGACATATCTCTCAACCCTAAGAAGTCTATCTTTGCAGTAGAACAAGGAAAAATTATCAGATTCATAGTATCCAATGATGGGATGATCATCGATCCCGAAAGAACTCAAGCCATTGCCAAACTTCCTCCCCCCTCTTCCAAAAAATCTATGTAATCTTTTTTAGGCCAGATCAATTTTGTCAGAAGGTTTGTCCCAAGTTCCTCAGAAATGGCAAGTCCATTGAAAAACTTGATTAAAAAGGATTTTCAGTATCATTGGGGACCATAGGAAAATCAAGCTTTTGATTCCATCAAAAACGCCATAGTGGAAGCCCCTTCCTTGATGAGCCCTGATTTCTCACAAGATTTCACTCTTTATAATTTCACCTTTGACCGATCTTATGTTGTTGTGTTGACCCAAAATAACGTTGAAAGCAATGAAATCCCCATTTCCTTCATGAGCTCAGCCTTCAAAGGAGCGGAACTTAACTACCCAGTTTTAGATAAACAGGCTTATGCAGTTTTCAAAACAGTGAAACATTTCCAATCATATTTGCTGAAATCCAGAACTAAAGTCATTGTGCCTTATCCAACTGTTAGAAACTTACTAGTACAAAAAGAATTGGGTGAAAAAAGGGAAAACTGGATGACATCATTACAAGAGTATGACCTCGAAATTACCCCCGCACAAATTATCAGAGGTCAAGGTCTATGCAAACTAGTGGTTGATTATGTTGAAGAACAACAGAGTCAAATTAATGTCTCAACTATAAATCAGCATAATGAAAATCAAATATGTTGTACACAAGTTGTTGCTAATTCTTGGTTTGATGACATTAAGTTTTATTTAACACACGGTTCTTCTCCTCGCCATCTTGATCCAAAAAAGAGAAGAGCATTAAGACTCAAATCTGCACCTTTCCAGTAGGTAAATGACATATTATTCCAAAAACAAATTGATAGAGTACTCATGCGTTGTTTGGAAAGAGATGAGGCAGAGAAAGTATTATCTGAACTTCACGCAGGTGAAGCTGTTGGGCACTTTGGTGGAGATACCACTGCTCACAAGGTACTAAGAGCTAGGTACTATTGGCCCACATTGTTCAAAGATGCCCATGCATTATGTCGTAAATGTATAATCTGCCAAAAGGCAGCCGGACGAGTAAAAAAGGTAGCATTCCCTTTGCAGCCTGTCTCTGTGGATTCATCGTTTCAGCAATGGGGTCTTGACATCATAGGGCCAATTAACCCCACTTCTTTACAGCAACATAAATACATCATTTCAGCAATGGATTATTTTACCAGATGGTCTGAGGCTGCACCGTTGAAAGAAGTGAACACCAATCAGGTAATATATTTCCTCAACATGAATATTATTACTAGATTTGGCATTATCGAATGTTTGGTCTTCGATAATGCTTCTTACTTCTCATCCCTCGATATGAGTGTTTTTTCTTTAGAAAAAGGGATCAAACTAAAATATTCTACTAGCTATTACCCCCAAGGAAATGGTTTAGTAGAGTCAACAAACAAAAATCTGATCAAAATCATCAAGAGGACAGTTTCTGAAAACCATAAGAACTAGCACAACGCACTTTTTAATGTGCTTTGGGCTGATAGGGTGACACCGAAAACTTCTGTTGGTAATTCTCCTTCCTTTCTCATCTAGGGAAGAGAAGCAATCCTCCCTCCTCATGTTCTACTTCCCTCTCTGCAATTATCACAGCAGGTTCAAGAGGAAGAATGCCCACCTCTTGAAATTCAAATTAATGCCTTGCTGAAACTAGAGGAAGCAAGAGCACAAGAAAAAGAGAGGTTGGATCAGCATCAAATTTTGAAAGGCTGGTTCGATTCAAACTCTGCTTCAGATAGAAATTTTGAGGTAGGAGATCCGGTTCTCAAATGGGATAAACCTCATGATGGAAAAGGAGAACACACCAAGTTCCAGAACCTATGGTTGGGGTCCTTCGTAATCGCTAAAAAACTAGGTCCCAGCTCTTTCCGCCTATAGAATTTAGAGGGACAGCCAGACACCTTCCCGGTGAATGGCCAATCTTTCAAGAGGTATTTTTCGTGATAATTCCAAATCCACCTTTTGTACATATTTTTCTGTTTTGATTTATTTTTATTTTCTGAATTTGGTTCTTTTCATTTTGTTTGTTTTCGTTGCTTTTTGGTTAAACTTATGTCTGTGTCACCTTTTAGTTCATGGAGGGGAACCATAATGCATCATTATGAAGCAACTGTTAAGGTCTTTTCAAAAGCATCAATGTTGTGAATTGCTGAAACACAAACTAGCTAAAGAAAATTTATGTTTGAAACAGATTTTCTAGTCTCACTTTATAATTATGAGCAGACACGACCATCTTTAAAGCTTTTTACGCTGTCCCTACTTTTAAAGAAAGCAACTTAAGTATGCCTTCCTGTCCTCGAAAAATTAGTTTCATCAAGAAACTAATTTCAAATCATAATGAAGGTGATTAAGCAGAAAATTAAAGGCTGGAAAATAACAAGTGTTCTAAAGACTAAAATTTTCAACATCACCCCGCTCTTCTGAATATCTTTAAATTTATACCAGATTTTAAACAATCTCTCAAGAGTTGTGGGAAGTGTTTGTAAACCCGTCGGTATACTGAATAGGTCTGCTGGTAGCGGGTAAATGCATGCATGATGCCAAGATAACTTCATTGGGGTATTGAACAGGCCCGCTGGCAGCGAAGCAATGTCAGGTTCAAGAAAATTGTCAAGTATAAATTTTAATATTGGTCATAAGTATCCTTCATTTTGAATTGAAATTTCTTGGACAGAGTAGAGGCATCATAGTGGGTTAATTGACATCCCTGTCGAGGCTATGGATGCCTGCTGGCAGCAGTTGCCCTGTCAATAGTATTGGAGCCATTGACTTGAACATCGTTGCTCTCATTTTTTAAATTTGTCACCAGATTTCATTTGAACGGGAAGATATATGAACCTAGACTCTGTAATGATTGTTGGGGTGCTTGATGTCCTTCAGTTGTTTTTGATCTATAATCATTCTAAGCAGTCCTAACATGAACTCGTCGGTGATGCAGAGATAACTGCTTCTCCTAGTAAGTCACCATTGTTGGCATCGCTACACGATTTTTGCCAACAATAGTGACAAATAACAATTCCTGTAACTACCTATGCTTCGTCATGTAAATATTGATATTTGAAGGTGACTATTCGGTTGTAAAAAAGATGTTTTGATTGTTCCTATTTTATTTCTCTTTTTTTGTTTTCATGCTTCAATCATGACTGAAATCATGAATGAAACATTAAAACTTATAATCAAATTGCATTTATATCTAAGGCTTGGTCTTTATGTAGGGTCAATGTTCTTACAACTCTTTTAATGAATGTTGTTTTGCTTTGAAGCTTATCATATATCAATAAAACATTTGTTTTGAGTTGCTCCTGGATTATAAGCTATATCTTGAGTACTTTGTAAATACATCAAGAATAGATTGGCACTAAGACTATAGGCTTCTTCATTTAACGTTCTTGGTAGATCATTTTCGATTTTAAACCTTTTGATTCGTATTTTGATTTTTGGATCGCATCCTCTCCTAACCTTGGCAAATCGAGGTACCCATTACATATGATGAGATTCAAAAACAACTCGGTCGTACCTTGTACTCTGTTTGAAGTGGCAGTTCGAATCGACAGATCCATCATTACAAACTAGAGTCTTCGATTTTGCTCTGTACTTAGGGCATTCATTACCCGAAACGCCCGATTTTTGTGGCTTGAAACCCCTTATGCTCTCATTTTGGTCATGCTAGGGTAACTGTGGTTTTTATTCCTTTGTTTTTTTCTCTGGCCTTCCTCTATTTCTTCTACCCCTTATGCTCATAGTGATTTTTGGTCGCCTTTGTGACTGTATGTCCAAACCCTTATGGCCCCTGTCATCCGTGTCGAGCCCAATGGATCCCAAACTTTGTTGTTGTGTGATGACGCAAGTGAAGACCTTAAAAGTCAGGGTTGGGTTGTGTTTCTCAAGAAATTCCAGGGTTATAACTTACAATCAGCCCAAGAGTTCACCCTCGCATTCGATGGATGCAGAGCCAAAGTGGGTGATATTCAATTGGAAATCACCGAGGAATTTCTGAGCGAGGCAACAGGCCTTCCCCTCACTGGCCAAAAATGGTTTAAAATTTAAAAGTTGGAAGAGGTACCATGGAGTCTTTTCGTCACCTCTCAGAAAATTCAATGTTGTGACAAAGGTATGCCTCTCTCTCTGTTGAAATATAGATGGCACAGTCTATTGGCAGTGTTAAGGAAATTTGTTACTTGTGAAGGTTGCTACGGCTTCGCCTTCCTTTATCACATAAGACTGCTAATGCATTTTATCGGTTTCCAGTTAAACATGCCTTTTTACTTATTAAGAAGTTTATATAAGATGTCAAAGAGATATAAAAGGAAGAAATTGGGTTCCATCTTATTTCATCATGGGTTGATTAAGTTGTTGATAGTCCATCATCTGAAACTACTTAATGATGATTGGGATGCTTTTGTGACTCGCAATGGATTTGTTAAAGTAAACCCTGTAGAGACCTCAGTGGTTGATAAACCTATTCTGGAGAAGTCTCTTTTTCCCTTCAGTGATAGGCCAGTTTTCTTGTGTGAAAACCCTTATGAAAGGGATACGCCCGCTCAGTCTGTTGAAATAATGTAACTGCGAAGAGCATTCTTATTATTTTGTTATTGGATTAAATCCCCATTGTGGATTAATCATGTCATTATTATTATTTTTATTATTAGGTTAAATCCCCATTGAGGATTAACCAAGTCGGTAAT
>ML809243.1:202196-215053 GCA_009831015.1 Picea engelmannii
TTTCACCAATCACCACATCTAAATATAAAAAGTTGTACTATGTATTTATTATTATGCATTATTATATTTATATTATATTTATTATCTAATATATTATTTATTATTATATTTATATTATATTTATAATATATTTATTATATTATAATTATAATTATGAATATTATAGTTCCATTTAGCTTATACATTTAGAATAACAAACAACCCTCAATTATTATCTTTTGACAATAAATATTCATTACTTGTGCATTTAGTTATATTAAGTTTCATTGTTTAACATGTATTTTCCAACCAACTCGGTAGGGACTGTGTTGCCATGCAACCCTTGTTTCATTATATTTCATTAGATTTCTTTTATGAACTTTTTTATTTTTTTAATTTTTAGGATTATGTATATATTATGTTGGAAATATAAAATATAATTATAATATATAGATTTCATTTATTTTATATTATTTTTTATATTTAATTAGTTTTTTTATATATTTTTTATTGATGATGATGATGATGGTGATTAACGTCCACTAAGACCTAATTGGTCTATCGGACCTTAAGGGGGTAAGTGATTACTTGTGATTTTTTAGAATTTTGTTTCTGTGCTCAAAAAACACTAAGAGAAACTTTCCAAGATCACCATACTTTTGTTGAGTTAAGAGGTTAGGAAGGTTGGTAGTGTGATCAATATTTTGAAAATAAGGTCTAATATGGGTATAGGCTGGACAATCTAAGAGAAAGTGTTTTTCATCTTCAACCTTCTTAGTGTCACAAAGGTGACACACTCTTTCACCCCATTGCGTTTTAGGAATTGACCGACGTCCAGTTTCACTATGGAGCTCGTGAGAATTTGTTCTTATCTTAGCAATGCTTATTTTTTTCTTTACACTTGGCAAAACATATAGATAATTTTGATCTTCTAGATTAGGGTTGATTACATCTTTATAATACCTTAATTTTCTTTTTTCCTCTAACTCTTTATCAGACCACATTTTTTCCTTAAATTTTGATTTGACGTTTTTTTTAATAGTATCTTTATTCTACAAAACGGTTTCTTCCATGATTCCCCAATAGTTTAGCCAAGACCGGGAGTATTTATGTCATCCTCTCTTGAGTCGATGGTGGTTATGACTTGATTTGAAAGCAATTTTAGGTGTTTTTTAGAAGCAATGATGGTTAAAAAAAAATTATTATTATTATTATAAATCCGTACACAATTTTAATTTATTTTTTTATTATATATATTTTTTGTTTTAGGATTCTTTATAAATGATTATTTTATTGGTTTATATAAAAATTAATTGTTTAAAATAATAATCATACAAAATATAAATACATTTTAATTGAAATTAAATTATTTAAAATACTCTTCAAAATACAAACACATTAAAAAAAAAAAATTTGAAAAATTCAAACATTAATAATAAAAACAACATCAAATACTTGGAAAATTAAAATAAAAAAATTAACAATATTAAATAATTATTTAATTTAAAAAATTTTAAAGAAAAAGTGTTCAATTAAATCAAATGTCTAATAATAATATATTATATCAAGAAAAATACAATATTTTATATTTAAATCAAATGTCTAATAACAATATGTTAAGAGAAAGACAACTTTTTGTATTTTGATTTACATTATTTTTATGGAAGATTGAATTATAAAAAAACAAATTTTGATGAGAATTGTGTTCCATTATAAAGTAGAAAAAGAAAACATTATGGCATCACCTTTCTGACACTGAAAGGGTTTAAGATAAAAAGTTGTTTCTCCTCGAGTGCCCTTGTATGAACATGTTAGTTGCATGAGAACAAGTTGGTTGTATGAACCTATCCACAAAAACAATACCACGAAATCAATCAAAGTTAGTCAAAAATGGATTCCAGTTAAAAATTTTACAACTATAAATCATAATTGATTTTAACCCCTTCCTTTGTGTTTTTGTGACAATCGCAATTTGCAACACCAAAATGCGTACACTAATTTTATATATGCATATTTAGAAGGGATAGATTTTCCAATTCAAGATCATATGCTATCAATGTCCTTATAAAAATTATTATTCTAACATTCTTGTTATGTAATATATTGCATTAGTTCAAAGTTCTTATCTTTTTCAAAGAGGAAACACTTAGCTAGATTTTTTTTCTAAACTTTGCCAAAACTTCCTTTTTGTAATGTTTTGAATGCAATATGACGAACAAAAACAAATGTTATGCTTTGACAAACATAGTGATTTTCTAATGTGTCGAACATAATAATGTCACACAGTGACGAACATAGTAACATTTCAATCTGACAAGCATAGAAACATCCCAGTTTGTTGAACATAGTAACGTCATAATGTGATGAACATAAATTGACATCACAATGTGACGAACATAGGCATGTCGTCCCAATGTGGATAGTAACGTTGCAATGTGACAAGCATAGGCATGTCATCCCAATGTGGATAGTAACATTGCAATGTGGTGAACATAAACAAACATCACAATGTGTCACACATCATCTTCTCATTGCAATGTGATGAACATTTCCTCGTGTAACTATGTGTCGTACATATCTCGATGTCGTAATGTGACAAACATTTCCTAACGTCACAATGTGTCGAACATAGTAACATTGCAATCTACCAAATATAGTAACGTCACATCGTGACGAACATATACAGACGTGGAAACAAGACGAACATATATGTCGATCGCAATGTGACAAACGTAGCCTCGCCGTCACAATATGTCAAACATAGCCCTATCGTAGCAATGCGATGAACATAACATAACATTGTAATGTGATTAACATTTCCTTGTCGTCGCAATGTGACGAACATATACGTCAATCATAATATGATCAACATAGCCCTATCATCATAATGTGACGAACATAGCCTATCCTTGCTATGTGACGAACATAAACATATGTTGCAATGTGAAGAACAATGCCTTGTCATCACAATCTAGTCTAAAGAAATTGCAATGTAATCTAAGGGCAATGTAATGTGACATCTCAATGTTACAAGCATAGGCATGTCGTCTCAATGTGGATAGTAACGTTGCAATGTGGCAAACATAGGCATGTCGCCTTGATGTGGATAGTAATGACGCATTGTGATGAACATAAATAGACATAACAATGTGACACACATCGTCTTCTCGTCGCAATGTGGTGAAAATTTCCTCATCTTGCTATGTGTCGCACATATCCCGACGTTAATGTCAATTGTAATGTGATGAACATAGCCATGTTGTAATGTCGCAATGTGACAAACTTAGGCATGTCGCAATGTGATGAACATAGGAATGTCATCCCAATGTGGATAGTAACGTCGCAACATGTCGAACATAGGCGTGTCCTTCCAATGTGGATAGTAACGTCGCAATGTGACAAACATAGGCGTGTCATCCCAATGTGGATAGTAATGTCGCAATGTGATGAACATAAGCATACATCGAAATGTGACACACATTGTCTTATCATCACAATGTGACGAGCATTTCCTCACGTTGTTATGTGTCACACATATCCCAACATTAATGTCGATCACACATATCACGTTTCCATGTATCGCACATTTCCTCAATGTCGATCATAATGTGGCAAACATAGCCATGTCATCGCAATATGTCGAACATAACCATGTCATCGCAATGTGATGAACTTAAACTAACGTCACAATGCGATGAACATTTCCCTATTGTTGCAATGTCACGAACATATACGTCGATCACAATATGATCAAAATATCCCTATCGATGCAATCTTTCGAACATAGCCTTATCACTGCAATGTGATGAACATAGCCTTATCACTGCAATGTGACGAACATAAAAAGATGTCATAATGTGACAAAAAATGCCCATCATCGCAATGTAATCTAAGGAAATTGCAATGTAATCTATGGGCATTGTAATGTGACGAACATAGGCATGTCGTCCTAATGTCGATAGTAACGTCGCAATGTGATGAACATAGGCATGTTATCCCAATGTGGATAGTAACAATGTAATGTGATGAACATCAACAAACATTGCAATGAGACACACATCGTCTTCTCCTCGCAATGCGACAAACATTTCCTCACGTTGTTATGTGTCACACATATCCCGACGCCAAGACAAGAACATTTGTGTCACATAGTAAACCATGGTTAAACATAATCAACATGCCCCACCATAATGAGCTCCACATGATCTAAGAAATTTATCCATGCGCATGGTCAATCATAGTCAACCATGGTCATGGTCAACCATATTCAACCATGATCAACAATACTCAACTTTGGTCCATGTCAAGTTGAACCATACTTAACCATAGTCAACCATGGAAAACCATAGTCGATCATAGTAGACCATACTCTTAGTTGTGATCAAGAATAGTTAATCATAGTTAAGGTAATGGTCAACCAAAGTCATAGTTAAGGTCAAACATGGTCAATGTCATCCATAGTCATGGTCGATAATTGTCATGGCCATCTGTGGTAATCTATGGACAAAATTTGTCAAACATGGTTAAGCATTATCAACTATGGTCTACCGCAATCAACCAAGGTCAACCATAGTGAAGGTTAGGCTCAATCATGGTCAACCATAGCCAAACATGGTCAGGGTGAACTACAATCAATCATGGTCATGGTAATGCGCAACCATGGTCAACCATAGTCAATGATAGTAAACCAAAGTCTGAGAAGGTTGACTAAATTTAGCCATGGTCATGGTCAACCATAATTAATCATGGTCATGGTAAACCAAGTTCAACCACAATTAACCATGGTCATAGTCAACCAAGGTCAACCATAGTAAACCAAATTCAACCAAGGTTTAACAAAGTTAATCATGGTCATGGCCATTGTGATGGTCAAACGTAAGAAGCAATGGTCATGGCCTACCATAGTCAACCATGGTCAACCTTACATTACATTACATTATTAATAATAATGTATTTATTAATTAATACATTACATTATTATATTAATAGACCATTAAATAGTATCTATTAATACATTAATAAATTACTATATTATATATTACATTAATGCAATATTTATTTTTTAATACATCATTTATGTATTAATACATTAATGGTCATCCCCAAGGCATGCCAGCCCTCAACTAGCAACAACCACTTTATAAAAGTGGTTGATATACGTCGATCGATGCCATTTTCCACCTTTCCAAACTACTGGTGTCGATGGACGTATATCAACCACTTTTATAAAGTGGTTGTTGCTAGTGATAAAATTTTAAACTAATTAGAAAATGGTGAAATTTTAAAAATATTTTTTATTTTGAAAACTATTCAATTTAATAGATTTTTGGAAAACATTTAAAGCCTTTATAAAAAATTAGAACATGAAAGTGAATTAATGAAAAGTCAATGAATTTTGATTTGCAAATGAAAAGTATACTCCCTTCTTTGGGAGAGATTAAACATGGACTAGATCTATCTTAACCCCAAATCTATCAAGTGCCAAGAGGGATCAAATCTCTCAAGGTGCAAAACTTTCCTCAAGTTTTGTACTCTTTTGATCCCTTTCAAGGCTTGATAGATCTAAGGTTAAGATGCATCTAGGCTGGTTTATTTTTTATTATGTTTTAATGTAACTATATGTCGTACGTATGTGACAACATCTCCCCCTTACTAGGTTGTAGAGTGCTTCTCAGCGCAATAATTTTTATATATTATTTAGTTTTAAATGAGAGATAAGTGGTTTAAGAGGCTGTCAATTGGGCTTGTTATCCCCTATCCTAGGGATAACTAAGGAGATTATGTCTTGAGGCCCACAGGTCCTAGACATGGAGTACCGAGAGCCATATTGACTTCAACACCTCTATTATGTCAACGAGAACAACATCCATCCCATCAGCCTAGTTTTGAAGTAGCAGTGGGTCTTGCTCTATGAGGTAATAAGTCTGGGTATCATGGTATGTGTCACTCTGATTCTCAAAACATTTGAATATGTGCATTTAATTCTCTTTTTATTCATGACGTGTGCTTGGAATTTATGTCTTTTGACTTGTCCATACCTGGGGCAGATGACAAAATGCCCTAGCAAGTTGGTTCCCCTAGGAGTGAGTTGTCACTGGGTGGGTTTATGAAAGGTCATCATCCATTCCTATAATACTTATCACTTTTCATCATCTTCCCTCTCATATTTCCCCTACATTGGTTCAGGCATTGGGTTTTCCAAGCTAGTAAAGGGTTGTACCTTGCCTTGTGGGAAGAAGGGGCTAAAGGCCCAAAGGGTAAAAGTAGCTGGCAAAAGTTAAAAGCCAACAGATCAAAACTTGAGATGATTCGCCTAGGGATCCCCAAGAAAGAAATAAAAGGCTTCTCGGCAAGAAAAAGGAGGGATCCATAAAAGAATAAAACTCAAGACTTAGTTGGTGGATAGGGGGTCTCATCATGAGCCAACCTATTAGGTCCATGGGCATGTAGCGGTACGACACTACTATTCATTTGGTCACCACGCCAGGGTAGTGGCTCTTGGTGGCATAGCCAAGAAAAAGGGGGTCTCATCATGAGCCAACCTTCTCATCTCCATGAAATGCTTGTGGGTAACGTTGTCACAACACCAGGGCAGTGTCCCTTAGTATTCTCTTGAAAGAAAAAGCAATAAGATAAAAAGTAAAAAAGGCATTGAATGGGATAGGAAACAATTGCATCCATGACAAGGTGCAACTCACCCTCTTTACAGGCACACACAAGTAAGACCTACATTTCCCTATCATCACTGCACCCCTTTCCCAAACATCCCCGCACCATCTCATGCATTCACATGACCTAGATTGGTATTCACCTGGAAACACCCCACACCTAAGGAGAATTGGCCAAATAGGATGTCCTTTAATCCTCTCCAAACTTGGCTTGTAGAATAACATAAATCTTTGAGCACTTCTCTGGTAAACGGAGGTTTTATGCACATGTTTCGATAACTTTATTACTATATGTGATTGACATTGCTATGATCATTGTAACTTATGAGGCCATGGAGGGCATACTTGTTGTTGCTGCAGGACCATGCCCGACGGACAGGTACATATGGGGAGATGATTAGCTCTGACCTCCATAGGGCTGAAATCCCACCAGATGGATGTTGAGACCCCAACTAGCGGACAACATATACTAGAGGCTTTCATCGGAGAGAGAGGAGGGCGTTCCACCAGAGACAACTTGGAAAGCCTGAACCCAGGGGGGTCTTTCATTTCCCCTTCAACATTGGCCTTGGAAGGCCCATGAAATCACCTTTGTGACCCTTGATGTCACCCAACGTCAGATGGACACGATGGAGGCAGTTGTGTGACAAGTGGCACATGTGGCATGATCCAGAGGCCTTGGAAGGCCTAATATTTTACTTCTAGAGGCCAACGTCTCACCTAGGAGGCCCAACGTCACCCTAGAAGGGCATGATGTCACCACTTTTGCATATTTTAGGGTTTAATTTGTCAATTTTATGTAAAAGATTGGGTATTTGATGTAACTGGCCATGTCGGCCTTTTTGTCCTAATTTTGTAATTAAAGGTCATTTGGATTGTATAAATAAGGGATTAATCCCTTGTATTTTATCATCATTCTTTCACTCATAGAAGTGAGGTCTGAAATTCAGCCTCTTTAAGGCTTATTGGCTGAAATTAAGTGGTGCACAACTCTTGGAGGAGGCTTATCTTGGTGTATTTTGGCATTTTCTTGGTGGAAAGTCTTCAACTATGGCATATTGTTAGATTATTCTTGGTGAATGTAAGTGAAAATCTGAAATTCTTCTTTCTTTGAATGGTTATGGTATCTTTTACTTTGCATTTACTAAGATTATGAAATTACTAGTGTAAAACCCTAGGAGATTAAGCACATGTTATTGTCCTTATCTCAATAGTTATACACCTACTAGATTTTGCTAGAAGACATATCCATTGAAGCATGTGCTAGAGCCCTACCTTTGTAACACTCTAACACCCTTGCTTCATCAAGCTTTTGTCATCCCAAGCTTTAGTTAAAGAAGAAGGAAAATTGTTAGGGCCTAAGGTTACCTACTTCTTAGTAGTCGTTTTCCTTCTAGGGTTTGGTAATTGAGGCCTTGGGTTACCAACACCTCAACCATTCTCCATATTGTTTCTAGCTCACACATTATCATTTGTTTCCTTCAAAGATTGGTGCTGCAAAAAGTGACTCCATTAGCCCTAAATACACTGCTTTATACCTTATATTTGGTTGATTGATGAAAATAACCACCAAACCATTTACCTCAAGTTATTTGCTAACTACTTCTAACCCTATATTAGACTAATGTACTAACATTATTGATGATGTTACAAAAGTAAGCTACAACCATATATTGCAACAATAGAAGCTCCTATAAACAATTGTTAAAGTTGATTTTTACATTGCCTTCTTAGCCTCTGACAAGTGCTAACATATTGCTAATTCTAGATTATCATTTTGGGTAATTTTTTAAGCTTATTCAAGGATTAATTGTGAATCCATTAATATATATACAATGCTCTTATACATTTTTGTTTGCTTCATCTTATACATCAACTTATTGCTTTTATTTAAAGTCCAAGGTTTTATGAAGCTCTAACATCAATTGTTACTTGCAAAATAGAAGCATATATTTGCTTCATATTGTTAAACCTTTGGAACTTTCTGATCAGTGTGAGTTGTGATAGGGGACAAATTTTATTGATACCATAACCTTTAACTTCTCAAACCCCCAGGTCACCGAGGACGTCTCCCCTAGGATTTGACCCCTAAAGAGAAAGAAGTTTCTTATTTAGGTAACAGTGATAGGACAACCTCCTGTTATGCCAATTTACCGTCCACTTGCCTTTGGCTTTTGGGCAAGTACAAATTGGGCGATAACATTTTGGCGCCTTTGTCGGGGAACATTGAGTCAATACTCGTCAAAGACGACACTTTTCGGTAAGCCTTTCCTCAAAATCCTTTATTTTACAAAGCTTACATGGCGACTCCACTGAGTGTGATCCCCTCATCCCTTTGATAGTTTCAAGAAAATTATCTAGCGACTCCACTAATGACAAAACCAACCATGACTTCTCAATGGAACTAGGGAAATTTAAAACCTTTAGACATGAGTAAAATCCTAGGATACCCTCAACAAATGCCCCCAAAATATGAAAAATGGCTCCCTAGATTCACTGGCAGTGATGGGGAGAGAGTCGACTATCACATGGGTGATTTTTGGGCTTTCTTTCAACTCCACCCTATCACATGCCACTCTTCATGGAAATGCTAGGGAGTGGTATGACGACCTCCCTGATGCTAGCATCACATCTATGGACCAATTGGAAGAAACCTTTCTCAAAAGATGGGGTATTAAGTTGGAAGACATCCCAATACTACTAAAAATACTTGATCATATAAAGAAAACTGAGAATGAGACTATAAGAGAGTTCCAGGATAGGTTTGAGGACCTACTATTTCGAATTCCTTGAAGCCATCATCCTAAAACAAGTACCTCGTTTATCTATAACCAATGCACTCTTAGTGCATTTAGGTTTTCCCCTCGGTGAAAAGGGCCCCAAAATGCTATATGAAGCTCATGACATGGCTAGAGAAATCAAGGCAAATATCTCATTGTCCAAGGAAAGACACCTCTTTACCCCATATACTCTTAGTTTGGAAAGATTAGTTTTCCTTTAGACCTTTACTGATGATTTCCAAGAAAAGGGGAACAAATAATCAACCAACGGGAGGCCAAGGAGAAGGATCCTGATGAGGTTTTCCAATCCCACAAGGAAGAGCAAAGGATTACTCATTATTTTGCAAATAATAATGAAGACGTGGTTGAGGAGATAGAACATGAGGATATCAAACACGATGATGAAGTATTGATGTGTGTTCCTCCCTCTAATGAAGCCATCCAAAATCCCATTTTTCCTATACAAGAAGAAGATGATGAGGTTAGTCACTTTCCTTGTCAGGTTTTTTATAATACCTTATTCTATGATTCAGAGAATGAAGAAGAAATGGAACCCTTGGACAAGATAGATCCTCTGTATTATAAATTTGAAGCAAGTATTCCATTTGATGAAGTTATCCAAATTCTTGAAGCTCCTGCACAAGAATAAGTAAGCACGGTGAGTTATTTTCCTTTCCAAATTTTTGATGATGCTTTATTTTATGATTTGGAAAGTGAAGAGGTACTAGAGGAGCCCTTTGATGCTTTAAATCCTTCATCTTATGATAAAGGTAGTGACATTGTTGATAATATTGATGAGTTCATACATGTTGGAAGGCATAAGTGGGATGTGATTGGTTCTAATGAGGATCCCATTTACGACATTGAGGGTGATTTGCAAAAGTTACCTTTACAGCTATCATATGAGGTTACTAATTTTGACAATTGGCAACAAGGACATGGTATGATTACAAACCTTTTTCAGACACCCAAGGATGACATGGTGCTATATTCTCCTAGTGATTTTCAGTCATACCTTGAGGATTTTGATGATTATTCCTTTGAGCACTTCGATTTATTCCATGAGGAAGATTATCAACCACCATTGTGCTTAGATCTTAATAGAGGTAATGATATCGTTTTCTAGGAGAAGGATCCTTGTGATAATGTTTTCCAACTCCGAAAACTATTTTATCTTTCTATGTCATTAAAGGTGTAGTTGGGAAGCATGTCCTTTGTTTTTAGTTTCCTCTGAGGCAAAGACTATATTTCAAGGGTAGGTTGAATATCTCAAGAAGAAGTCTGTCATCTCATGATCCGGATTATTTTCAGCACGAAATGAGATCGGAGATATAATAAAGAAATGCACAGAGATATCACAGATGTTCAATAATATAACAAAAATGTATCAGAGATGCAACCATAAACACATATATATAGTAATACACAATTTCTATTAATGAAAGAAATGTACAGAGACTGTAAAAATACAGAGTGAAAGACTCGCTAGAATGGTGGCAGCTTATCTCTAAGAAGAGATGTGACGGCTACTCGCATTCGCAAGAAGACGATTACAATGAGGCTCTGGAGGCCTTTTTACAATAAACAGGAATGCCAAAAGTCCTAGACATCCAAAAATCTAACCCTAGGAGATGAAGCGCCAAAAGTCATGCGGGCCCCGTTTGAGTAAGTGAGTACATCAACTTCCCGGGGTCATAACTTTTGCATATGATCTCCGTTTTAGGCGTGTGATAGCTCCTTGGAAAGGTATCATCGAGGAGATTCATTTTAGGAGATTAATCATGCATGTGACTATCATTGAGAACCTAGATCTTGAAAATCCTTCATTTGGGCCCTCAAAATGGCCCCGGAAGTTAAAACCTACTAAAAATAGTAAATTGTCAAAATTGCCAGAAAGTTGTTTTGAGCCAGTTGGAAAAGGTGGGTGGCCATCGATATCCACCTGGATCAATCCTCCCTCCTTAGGAAGTAATGGTCTCCATTGTGTTGAGTTCCCAGGGGAGAAGGAAAAGCGTTTGTTGAATTTGCATCTTGGTGAGCTGTTTGTCTTGCTGGAGATGTCGCGCTGCTCAGTTTGTGGAACTCTGTCACAAACCTTTTGAGGTTGAGGTTGTTCAACAAGTTGGGCTGCATGAGAGGATGATGTGTAGAAGGAATCTTTGCACTTTGCTACAACCTTGTCGACTTGCTTCTGTTTGATAGAAGGTGCTTGGGGCGAGGTTGTAGTGGTTGTAGTGTCCTTCCGTTCTCCTTTTGAACAGATTGTGAAGAAGCTAAATTTTGCAGTATGAGATACTACCTTGCGACACTTTTTAGGTGGAATAGTAGTTGGAACTACCTCTGGTATTCTGTAGAGATGACCCCCCAGAGAAACAATGACACTGCAGGGTCGAGACTCATAAACAACATGGCGCTTCCACATATATGGTTGGCCCAAGAGAACATCACAGACATCCAGTGGGGAAACATCACATAATACCTCATCCTTGAAGGGTTGGATGTCATATGAAATTCAAAACTATTGGTTGACACAGAGATCTCGTCCTTGTCGAAGCCACCCGATGTTGTATGGCTACGGGTGTGGTGTTGTCGACAATCCCAATTGTTTGACGACCTTTGCTGAGATGAGGTTTTTCTGGCTTCCGCTATCAACAACAAAATGTAGTAGAGTCCCCTTCACCCACATCTGTGAATGAAAAAGGTGCTCCCCCTCTTCAGGATCTATTGGTTCTTCTGGTTGAATTGTTGTGGTTGCGATAATAGCAGTGGGGTCTGCGTCAATGATCTATCCTTTACCAGTATTTTCAGAATCAAATTCAGAATCAGGGTTCGGCTCCTTGTCTTTGATCTCGTTCACCATTGACTATTTTGAATGACATTCATCGGTGTTGTGCCAGGGGATTTTGTGGAAATCACACCATTTTCCAGTGTCCTTCTTTGTCTTCCCGTGACCCTTCTTTTCCTGTGTCTTGGACTAGTTTTCGGGGAACTGTTTGTTAGGGTCGTCTTTGTCATGCTTTGGTTGTTACGGATTTGCAGACCCAAACTCCCATTTGTTCTGGTGCTTAAATTTATGCTCAATTTTAACAACATATCGATAAGCAGCACCGAGTGATGAGATGTCCAGAAAATCCATTTTAGTCTGGATGTATCTGTGTAGAGCCCCACGGTATTTCAGAACCAAATGTTGCTCGGAGTCTTTGATACCCAGCTTGGTGCGCAATGTATGGAAGGTATTGGTGAACTCCGGAACTACTTGGCCCCTCTCTTGCCGCAGTGTGGTCCACCTCATGTACTGGTCCTCATAGTTGCCAACAGGGTAATATTGTTCCTTTACCGCATCCACAAAAAAATCCCAAGTGGGATCGGCCCCATATATTCCAGACTCCTCTGTGGAACTTTGCTCCCAGTAAGTTTCCCACCAATGTTT
>ML809243.1:215103-227919 GCA_009831015.1 Picea engelmannii
TGACATGAGGGAGAGCTTTAAGGAGTGCGAAGGTGATCTTTTCTTTGTCGAAAAAATTGTGAACAAAGAAATAACCTTCTAGCAGAGTTAACCATTTTTCTAGGGCTTCTGCATTTATCTATCCTTCAAATACAGGAATATCAAAGTTAACTTGTAACTTGAAAGGCAAGGTACCTCCAAAGTGGCCACTTGATGAAGATGTGCCTGATGATATCAGCAGGCATTGAAGGATGTGGGCAAAATTCTCCATCATTTCGTCCCTCTGTCACGTGAGAGCTTGCTCAAGCAACAAATTGATAGGATCGTCTTCTCCGTCGTTTTTCTTTTTTTCCGCCATTGAGGGTTTCTTGGGTGTGCGAGAGCGATTGTCTTCAAGAGAGACAAGCTCGAGACCCAACTTGCTATACTCGGACCTCGTCAGGGACATGCACTGAAAAACGATCAAGAGCAGCCTGCTCTGATACCACTAATCCGGATTATTTTCGGCACAAAATGAGATCGAAGATATAATAAAGAAATGCACAGAGATATCACAGATGTTCAATAATATAACATAAATGTATCAGAGATGCAACCATAAACATAGATATACAATAATACACGATTTCTATTAATGAAATAAATGTATATAGAATGTAAAAATACATAGTGAAAGACTCGCTAGAATGGTGGCAGCTTATCTCTGAGAAGAGATGTGACGGCTACTCACATTCGCAAGAAGATGATTACAATGAGGCTCTGGAGGCCTTTTTAAATAAACAGGAATGCCAAAAGTCCTAGACATCCAAAAATCTAACCCTAGGAGATGAAGCCCCAAAAGTCATGTGGGCCCCGTTTGAGTAAGTGAGTACATCAACTTCCCGGGGTCGTAACTTTTGCATACGATCTCCGTTTTTGGTGCGTGATAGCTCGTTGGAAAGGTATCTTCAAGGAGATTAATTTTGGGGGCTCAATCATGCCTTTGGCTATCATTGAGAACCTCGATCTAAAAAAACCTTCATTTGGGCCCTCAAAATGGCCCCAGAAGTTAAAACCTGCTAAAAATAGTAAATTGCCAAAATTGCCAGAAAGTTGTTTTGAGCCAGTTGGAAAAGGTGGGTGGCCATTGATATCCACTTGGATCATCTCAGTCTTTCAGCCTTCCCTTAATAATTTGTCATTCATCTTCTAGGTCCTTGCTAGTTCCTTACCAGACCTCAGATTGTGAAGACGTCTAAGGTAACCAACCTTCCGACTCTTTGAGTCGGTCTATTTAACCTTTGATTTTTCACGATCCCTTTTTGAAGTGGATTGAGCACTTTCCTAAAGGTGTGACTTGGCATGATATTGTCCCTCCCTCCCACCTCCATGAGCTAGAATTTACGATTTTAGATGAGTTAATACACTCTCTAACTCATGTTATTTTTGTGCTTGACTTATCATTGTTTTGGTTTATGATGAAGCACAAAGGCAAGTATTATGAGGCATTGCTAGCATGCTTTCATTGGCTATTTGACTACAACTAGCATTCAACCAACATGTAATTAGAGGTGAGTAGGTAGGCATTTGCATTCATTTTATATACCATCTGCGTTTCATGCTACAGTAGTTATATTTCCATTTGTACATATGATTGTTTACTTGTATTTCATTGTATCATATGTGGGTTAGGGGTGATATCACCACCCCAAATTATTACTAATCAATCTTGTTGAGATCTAGTAGGTCACAGGTCATACCAGAGATGTTGATGTTCTCATGTGCTCTACGGTCAGCATATGTCCCCGAGTTCGAGCCAGATGTTATCCCTTATCCTAGGGATAACTAAGGAGATTATGTCTCGAGGCCCACAAGTCCTAGACATGGAGTACCAAGAGCCATATTGACTTGAGCCTGGCCTAGGAGGGCCCATCATTATTCAACGCCTCTATTCTATCAACAACAACATTATCCATCCCATCGGCCTGGTTCTAAAGTAGCAGTGGGTCTTCCTCTATAAGGTAATGAGTCTAGATATCATGTTACATGTCACTCTGATTCTCAAAACATTTGAATATGTGCATTTAATTCTCTTTTGATTCATTACGTTTTCTTGGACTTTATGACTTTTGACTTGTCCATACCTGGGGGGGATGACACTTATCGTCCATTCTTATCATACTTATCACTTTTCATCATCTTCCCTCTCATGTTTCCCCTGCATTGGTTTTGGCATTGGGTTTGCCAAGCTAGTAAAGGGTTGTACCTTACCTTGTGGGAAGAAGGGGATAAAGGCCCATAGGGTAAAAGTAGTTGGAAAAAGTTAAAATCCAACAAATAAAACCTTGAGATGCTTCGCCTAGGGATCCATGAGAAAGAAATAAAAGGCTTCTGAGCAAGAAAAAGGGGGGACCCATAAAAGGATAAAACTCAAGACTTAGTTGGTGGATAGCGGGTCTCATCATGAGTCAGCCTATTAGGTCCATGGACATGTAGTGGTATGAAACTACTATTCATCTGGTCACCACGCCATGGTAGTGTCTCTTGGTGGCATAACCGAGAGAAAGGGGGTCTCATGACCAACCAACCTTCTCATCTATGTGAAATGCTTGTGGGTAACATTGTCACCAATGGTCACCATGTTAGGGAAGTGTCCCCCAGCTGTTGTCTTGAAATAAAAAGAAACAAGATAAAAAGTAAAAATGCATTGAATGGGCTAGGCAAAAATTGCATCCATGACAAGGCGCAGCTTATCCTCTTCAAAGGCACCCACATGTAAGACCTACATTTCCCTGTCATCATTGCACCCCTTGCCCAAAAATCACCGCACCATCTCATGCATTCACATGACCTAGATTGGTATTCACCTGGAAACAACCCACACCTAAGGATAATTGGCCCAATAGGATGTCCTTGAAGCCTCTCCAATCCTGGCTTGTAGAATAATATAACTTCTTTGAGCACTTGTCTGGGAAAAGAGGGTTTTATGCACATGTTTGGATAATTATTATTAGATGTGATTGACATTGATATGATCCATGTGACTTATGATCCCATGGAGGGCATACTTATTGTTGTTGTAGGACCACGCCTGATGGAAAGGTACATATGGGGAGCTGATTAGCTCGTACCTCCATAGGGTTGAAATCCCACCAGATGGATGTCGAGACCCCAGCTAGGGGAAGACATATACCAGAGGCTTGCACCGAAGAGATAGGAGGAAGTTCCACCAGAGACAGCTTGATAGGCCTGGACCCAGGGGGGTATTGACTTTCCCCTTGAACATTGGCCTTGGAAGGCCCATGACGTCACCTCTCTGACCCTTGACGTCACCCAACATCAGATGGACATGATGGAGATAGTTGTGTGCAAAGTGGCACATGTGGCATGCTCCAAAGGCCTTGGAAGGCCTAACGTTTTGATCCTGGAGGCCAACATCTCACTTAGGAGTCCCAACGTCACCCTAGAAGGGCACGACGTCACCACTTTTGCATATTTTAGGGTTTAATTTGTCAATTTTATGTAAAAAACTTGATATTTGATGTAACTAGCCATGTCGGTCTTTATGACCTAATTTTGTAATCAAAGGTCATTTGGATTGTATAAATAAGGGATTAATACCTTGTATTTTATCATCATTCTTTCACTCACAGAAGTGAGGTCTGAAATTCGGCCTCTTTAAGGCATATTGGTCGAAATTAAGTGGTGTGCAACTCTTGGAGGAGGCTTGTCTTGGTGTATTTTGGCATTTTCTTGGTTGAAAGTCTTCAACTAGGGCATATTGCTAGATTATTCTCGGTGAATGTAGTGAAAATCTGCAATTCTTATTTCTTTGAATGGTTATGGTATCTTTTACTTTGCATTTACTAAGATTATGAAATTGCTAGTGTAAAACTCTAGGAGATTAAGCACATGTTATTGTCCTTATCTCAATAGTTATCCTTCTACTAGATTTTGCTAGAAGACATAGCCATTGATGCATGTGCTAGAGCCCTACCTTTGTAGCACTCTAACACCCTTGCTTCATCAAGCTTTTGTTTATCCAAATCTTGAGCTAAAGAAGAAGGAAAACCGTTAGGGCCTAGGGTTACCTACTTCCTAGTAGTTGTTTTCCTTCTAGGGTTTGATAATTGAGGCCTTGGGTTACCAACACCTCAACCATTCTCCCTCTTGTTTCTAGATCACACATTATCATTTGTTTCTTTCAAATATTGTTTCTGCAAAAAGTGACTACATTAGCCCTAAAGACATTGCTTTATACCTTATATTTGGTTGATTGATGAAAACAACCCCCAAACCATTTACATCAAGCTATTTTCTAACTACTCCTAACCCTAGATTATACTAATCTACTAACATTATTGTTGTTGTTACAAAAGTAATCTAAAGCCATATATTGCAGCATTAAAAGCTCCTAAAAACAATTGTTAAAGTTGATTTTTACATTGCCTTCTTAGCCTCTAACAAGTGCTCACATATTGTTAATTCTAGATTATCATTTTGGGTCATTTTTTAAGCTTATTCAAGGCTTAATTGTGAAGCTATTAATATATATACATTGTTTTTATAAATTTTTGTTTGCTTCATCTTATTCATTAGCTTATTGCTTTTATTTAAAGTCCAAGGTTTTACGAAGCTCTAACATCAATTGTTACTTGCAAAATAGTGTTTTCTTGTTGTCTTGTTCTAGGCAGGTACATTAAAGCATATCTTTGCTTCATATTGGTAAACCTTTGGGACTTTCTGATCGGTGTGACTTCTAAGAGGGAACAACTTTTCTTGATACCATAACCTTTACCTTCTCAAACCCCCATGTCACCGAGGACGTCTCCCCTGGGATTTCACCCCTAAAGAGAAAGAGTTGTCTTATTTAGGTGACATTGATAAGACAACCTCCTGTTACACCAATTTACAGTCCACTTGCCTTTGGATTTTGGCAAAGTACAAATTGTGCGATAAATTTTTGGCGGTGCTACCGAGGAACACTGAGTCAATTCTCCTCAAAGACGACACTTTTCGGTAAGCCTTTCCTCAAAAGCCTTTATTTTACAAAGCTTTCCTGACGACTCCACTAAGGGTGATCCCCTCATCCCTTTGATAGTTTCAAGACAATTATCTCGCGACTCCACTAATGAAAAAATCAACCATGACACGGGAAATTTCAAACCTTTAGGCATGAGTAAAATCTAGGGATACCCTCGACAAACACCCCCGAAGTATGGGAAATGGCTCTCTAGATTCACTGTTAGTGATTGGGAGAGAGCCGACTATCACATGGGTGATTTTTGGGATTTCTTTCAACTCCACCCTATTAGTGATGATGCTGAAGATTTGGAAATGAAACTCTTCTTTGCCACTCTTCATGGTAATGCTAAGGAGTGGTATGGCGACCTACCTGATGCTAGCATCACATCTATGGGCCAATTGGAAGAAACCTTTCTCAAAAGATGGAGTGTTAAGTTGGAAGACATCCCAATACTACTAAAAAGACTCGAGCATATAAAGCAAACTGAGAATGAGACTATCAGAGAGTTTCAGGACAAGTTTGAGGACCTGCTATTTCGAATTCCTAGAATCCATCATCCTAAAAACAAGTACCTCATTTATCTCTATACCAATGCACTCTTAGTGCATTTAGGTTTTCCCCTTAGTAAAAAGGGCCGCAGAACGCTCTCTGAAGCTCATGACATTGCTAGAGAAATCAAGACAAATATCTCCTTGTCCAAGGAAAGACACCTCTTTACCCTAAATACTCATATTTTGGAGAGATTAGTTTCCCTTGAGACCTTTACTGATGATTTCCAAGAAGAAGGGGAACAAATCATCAACCAACATGAGGCTAAGGAGAAGGATCTTGATGAGATTTTCCAGTCCCATAAGGAAGAGCAAAGGATTACTCATTCTTCTGCGAAGAATAATGAAGACATGGTTGAGGAGATAGAACGTGAGGATATCAAACACGATGATGAAGTATTGATGTGTGATCCTCTCTCTCATGAAGCCATCCAAAATCCCATTTTTCCTTTACAAGAAGAAGAAGATGAGGTTAGTCACTTTCCTTGTCAAGTTTTTGATAATACCTTATTCTATGATTCAAAGAATGAAGAAGAAATGGAACCCTTGGACAAGCTAGATCCTTTGTATTATAAAGTTGAAGCAAGTCTTCCATTTAATGAAGTTATCCAAATTCTTGAGGCTCGTGCACAGGAAGAAGTAAGCACAATGAGTTATTGCCCTTTCCAAATTTTTGATGATGATTTATTTTATGATTAGGAAAGTGAAGAGGTACTAAAGGATCCCTTGGATGCTTTAAATCCTTCATCTTATGATAAAGGTAGTGACATTGTTGATAATATTGATGAGTTCATACATGTTTGAAGGTGTAAGTGGGATGTGATTGGTTCTAATGAGGATCCCATTTACGACATTGAGGGTCATTTCCAAAAATTTCCTTTACAACTATCATATGAGGTTACTAATTTTGACAATTGGTAACAAGGATATGGTATGATTAAAAACCTTTTTCAGACAACCAAGGATGACATGGTGCTATATTATCCTCGTGATTTTCGGTCATACCTTGAGGATTTTGATGATTATTCCTTTGAGCACTTCGATTTATTCCATGAAGAAGATTATCAACCACCGCTGTGCTCAGATCTTGATAGAGGTAAGGACATCGTTTTCCCAGAGAAGGATCATCGTGATAATGTTTTCCAGCTCCCTTCGACTATTTTATCTTGCTATGTCATAAAAGGTGTAGTTGGGAAGCATGTCCTTTGTTTTGAGTTTCCTCTGAGGCAAAGCCTAGATTTCAAGGGTAGGTTGAATACCTCAAGAAGAAGTTTTTCATCTCAGTCTTTTAGCCTTCCCTTAAGAATTTGTCAGTCATCTTCTAGGTTCTTGCTAGTTCCTTCCCAGACCTTAGATTGTGAAGACATCCAAGGTAACCAACCTTCAGAATCTTTGAGTCGGTCTATTGAACCTTTGATTTTTCATGTTCCCTTTCTGAAGTGGATTGAGCACTTTCCTAAATGTGTGACTCGTCATGATTTTGTCCTTCCCTCCTGCCTCCATGAGCTATACTTTACAATATTCGATGAGTCAATACATTCTCTAACTCATGTTCTTTTTGTGCTTGACTTATCATTGTTTTGGTTTGTGATGAAGCACATAGGCATGTATTATGAGGCATTGCTAGGATGGTTTCACTGGCTATTTGACTACACCTAGCATTCAACCAATAGGTAAGTAGAGGTAAGTAGGTAGGCATTTGCATTCATTGTATATACCATTTACATTTCATGCTACACTAGTTCTGTTTCCATTTGTACATATGATTGTTTACTTGTATTTCATTGTATCGTATGTGAGCCAGGGGTGATATCACCACCCCAAATGATTACTAATCAATCTTGTTGAGCTCTAGCAGGTCACAGGTCAAAGATATTGACGTTCTCATGTGCTCTACGGTGAGCACATGTCCCCGAGTTGGAGCCAGATGTTCCCCTATCCTAGGGATAACTAAGGAGATTATGGCCCGAGGCCCAAGGAGTTTGATCTGAAAATATCTTTTAAATGACAATGGTTGAGTTATTAAGCATGTGTTGATTAACCAATTAGGAAGCTTAATGAAAGAGGAAGAAATGATGAGAAAACATAAGATTCATCTACACATATACAGATCTGAAATGAAGCATAAAACAACAACAAACCATAACACCAATGTGATAACAGAGTTCGACAATCTCGCCTACATCTCCGGGCCTTTGTCTCAGTGGGTGAGGCTTTCTTATTTCTATTCAAAGATTTAAAATGACATCACAAAAGTTCCAAAAGGTTACAAAACTGATCTGGTCTTATTTTACCAAATCTCTAGAACCCAACAAAAGAAACGACACTCAAATCGGATGACCGAAGCTCCCTGAAATGACCCGTAAAGGTGCACTCCTCAATAGCTTCCCTGCATAAAAATGGCTTTGGCTTGGGAAATCTTCAGCATAAACCTGCTCTGAATATCTTTCCATGGCCTCAAGAAGACCTGGTTTATATAGATATGAAATTGGTAACCATATCCCAACTTCCTCCCAAGATCTGGCCTAAAAAATGGCCCAATATCCCCCAAAAAGGGCCAAAAGTCTCCAAATACAGCTGAATAAAATCCACAAAATCACTATTCCAAAGTATTAAACCCACTTATGCAATAATATAGGGCGCAACCCCTTTTTGGCTGGCCCCTGGTCCTATGAGCGCATTCCATGTGGCCAAGCGCCCATGCGCTGGCCCCTTACCTCTCGGCCTTGGTCTCGTGCTAGGCCATGTGGCCAGACCCCAATACATCCACACGCTATCAAGTGTAGCTCCCCGACGGTGTTAGCCCTTGGTTCCTGCCCCTGGTCTGTGGGCTAGCCCAATCAACCGGGGCTAACTATTCTAACTCCGCGCTGATAGCAAACGGGACTGGGTCCTATGGAATATGCCACACAATCGAGGTATGTATATATATATTACAACTATACCAAAGTACTCCCTCCTGTGTTTATATGTGGAGGTTTGCGACCAAGGCATGGGGCCTAGCCCCAACCCAAACCTCCACTAATGCATACACCATATAAAATTAAATACATAGTTTGAACTTAGGGGTTAAGAACCATAGAGCGAGCGGGTTGGCTAGCCTGACCCTGCCCAGATGTAGCTCGGTGGGAGGTCTCGTGTTCAATTCTGGTGGAGACCCAAAACAATTTTTGCTAACCATGAACGAGCCAATCCATGGGTGCCATGTGGCAACCCATGTCTGGGCCATGTGGCACCTCTCCATTCATCGAATCTGATGCCACTTGTCACCCTTCCATTGGACCACCTATTTTTTGAGCTATCAACCACTATACCTGCCATGCGTCTGCCATGTCATCCGTATGGATTGTATGGACTAGACACATCATCTGTATGAACGTGCCACATGTCACCAGTGCAAGGGTGACACATGTCACTCCCTGATTGGTCCCCTGTACCTATCCACGTCACTCTTCTGTATGCCCAGTCACCATGCCATGTGTCACCTCTAGAAGTTGCCACGTCAGCGCTGACTTTGCATTTCCACGTCAGTTTTATGACCATACGACCTGTATAGTCAGCTTCCACATGGCACTATATGGATTGTACAATCATCATTGTTTTTACATGTTTGGCAAAACGAACAGATCGCGATATCAGGAGCATACGATGTCTGTTTGAGCCTATTCAAGTTGCGTTGGGTTCATATCGATGAGGTCTACGCACATGTATATTTTGAAGAAATTCTGAGAACTTTTATTTTTAGGCCTTTCTAAGCCCCATCAAGTTGTTGGATCCAATTATGGATCACACCTCCCCACTAAAGGACCTTTTGGTCCCTCAAAAGGTTACTGACCAGTCATCAAGCTCAGGATAGGCCACCTAGCTTGTTCTCTGTCTCTGAACTCTATCCTGTGCACTTGTCTCATCAAGATCAATTGTAACACATTCATGACAACTAAAAACATATTGTTAGCCATTTGTACCCTGTCACATCTTACTAAAGACACTATCATCCATGTAGACAACATTACTAATGGTAGAATAAAAAATATGACTACAAATGAGTTGATATGTTTGTAATATTTGCACAACATTAGCTTATCTTGAAGCAAACTGTGATTGCTTTTCCATTCTACAATCATCTCTTGTTCTTGCTTAAGATATATTACTTGACTTGAAACAATTATAGGTGTGTTGATTTCTTGAGCCGCCTTTCTTAATTGTTCCATAGTTTGAAGAGTTTTACTTGCCTTTACATGATGAGCATGAACCACATATTCTTGACCTGCTTTGGTTAAATGATATTGATTATTTGTCATGTAGAAGATTACTTTACGATCATACAAGGATGGACTACCTAAGACCATTCCACATTCACTTAGTGGCACCACATCACATGTTACCTCGTCTACAAACTTAGATGAAATTGCAAATTTTAATGTGCACTGCTTGGTTATGTGCATTTGATGATTGTTGTTTATCCATTTAAGTGTGTAGGGATTATGATGCATCTTTGTGTTTAATCCCAACTTTTTAACCAATTCCTTTGAAATTAAGTTATATTGAGATCCACTATCTATCAATGTGTCAACCTTAGTGTGCCTCACGATGAACCTGATGTGAAACACATTACTTCTACAATCAAATCCTTCACCAATTTTATCTATCATACCAACCAATGAGACTTTAGATTCGTCACCTAAATCTGATCCCAAGTCTGTGGGTCGTGTTGTCACTGCAGCTATTTGCCTCCCTTTCTTTTCCTTGAACCACTTCGGTCTCTTCTCGCGATGCAATTGCCAACATCGGTCCTCATCATTTCCCTATTTATTGCAATGCTTGCAAGATGGTTTCTCTTCCTTTCTTGTTACTGCATTTGCCTTCTTTCCATGCCACTTCCTCTTGTCCTCTGTCCTCGAAGACGATTCCCCTGATACACCAACACCTATTTTCCCTGCTTCAATGTATGTCGCTTGAAAAGAAACCTCATCAAGATTAGTTGGTCCAAACATGAATACAGTATTTCGAGTATGTGCAGGTAAACCTCCTATATACTTCATAAGAGTTTCTTGGGTATGTAAAGGAATATCTAACATCAATGCCATTTTACAAAATTCACATGTGTATTCTTGCACCGTTTGTCATTTTCTTAGTTTTAAAGCTTGCCATTCAATTAGTGCTTTCTCTTTATAACCCAAAGGATAGAATTGTTTTCTAAGTGCAGAAATAAAACTTTGCCATGATGGAAATACATTACCCACTTGTTGCATGCCATTTTGCAACTTTCTTTGCCACTAGATGAGTGATGCGCTTGCAAGTCTAAGGGATGCCAACTTGATCTAAGTTTCCTTATCCTTGATCTGTTGCACACTAGAATAAACCTCCATCTGTCTGACCCAATTGTCAAGTCTCTATGCATTAACTTCACCATCATATATGGGTAATTCAAATTTAACATCAAGTTTTAATAAAAGCATTGCATTCTTATGTTTATGGACATGTTTATTTGCATTGGATTTAGAACTTGAACTTGAAGAAGAAGGAGAAGAAGGAGAAGAAGGAGGTGATGATGGAGGTGAAGGAGGAATTTGAGGAGGATCCTCTCCTTCTTCACTTTTTCCTTTTGAAGATTCACCCAGATTCGGTCTATTTCGTTCCGAGTAATCCTCATACAAAACCTTCATCATCCCCGACACAACAAAGAAAGTTTTTCGAAACTCTTTCTCATCCTGAGAAAGTTCCTCTTCTGATGCCATCCTCTCGCTTTGAGAAGTTTTGTTTCTCAATCCAATCAATGGATTCTCTTCAACAAGCTCATTTTCACCATGATGTAGCTTTTCCCTAGTTAACATGCAAAACTCAAATCCAAACGTCAACTAGCTCTGATACCACTTGATCCGAAAAGATCTTTTAAATGACAATGGTTGAGTTATTAAGCATGTGTTCATTAACCACTTAGGAAGATTAATGAAAGAGGAAGAAATGATGAGAACACATAATAGTCCTATACACATATACAGATCTAAAATGTACCATAAAAACAACAACAAACCATAACACCAATATGATAACGAAGTTCGATAATCTCACCTACGTCTCCGAGCCTTTGTCCCAGTGGGTGAGGATTTCTTATTAATGTTCAAAGATTTAAAACGAAACTACAATAGTGCCAAAAGGTTACAAAACTGATCTGGTCTTGTTTTACCAGATCTCTAGAACCCAAAAAAAGAAACGACACTCAAATCGGATGATCAAAGCTCCCATAAATGGCCTGCAAAGGTGTGCTCCTCAACAACTTCCCTGCATGAAAATGGCTTTGGCTTGGAAAATCTTTAGCATAAAACTACTCCGAATATCTTTCCATGGCCTCAAGAAGGCCTGATTTATATAGATATGAAGTTGGTAACCATCTCCCAACTTCCTCCCAAGATCTAGCCTCACAAAGGGCCCAATATCCCCCCAAAAGGGCCAAACATCTCTAAATACAGTTGAATAAAATCCACAAAATAACTATTCCAAAGTATTAAACCCACTTCTATAGTAATATAGGGTGCAACCCCTTTTGGCTGGTCCTTGGTCCTATGAGCGTGTTCCATGTGGCCAAGCGCCCATGTGTTGGCCCCTTACCTCTCGACCCTAGTCTTGTGCTAGGCCATGTGGCCAGAGCCCAATACATCCACGTGCTATCAAGTGTAGCTCCTGTTGACGGGCGAAACAGTCCATCCGTCAACTGGGAGAGTGGAACCGGTCCGGGGTTATCTAAATAACCCAAGCCGTTTGGTATGGACCACCCTGACGAGTTTAACGGCTCCGTTGGCCGCTCTAAGGTCTCGTAAGGAAACCAAAGAGAAAGTGATCTGAGCTAAATAATCTAAACTAAGGAAACTAGAAACTAATAAAAACTAACTAAAACAATCTAACTAATTAAATAAAAGAAATTAAACTAAAACTAAGGAAACTAATCTAACTACAAATTACTAACTACTATATGTCTACAAAATACTAACTATGATTATAATAACTCAAATCAACTACTTAATTGTCATTTATAATCATTCCTTATTCACAAATATACAATATGGACAGATTACAGATTTGATTAAAACCTGCAAAACTCATGTGCTCGCTGCCCTAAGACAGCCAAAGATCTATTTTTGTCTTTTTGTATTTTATAAAACAGAAAGAAAACTAACTACAATTAAATAATCTATTCTAAATCTAATAATTAATTAAAACAATAAACACCTAACTATTTGACCTGGAAACGCTCCAAGTTTACCCTGTGCGAGATGACTTCTAAGC